>CAJNDT010002380.1:578328-693328 GCA_905221615.1 Symbiodinium sp. CCMP2592 | reverse complement strand
GAAATGCATCCAGGCTACCTTTCAACTTTTCAGGGAATGCGGTATGACTGTAAATGCCTCAAAGTCCACTGCGGTCCTTGCATTGAGAGGCAGTGCAGCTCACCGATGGCTGCGATGCAACAGCCAGAAGGTCCAGAACACGGTTTATATCAATTTTGGTACCCCGTCGGACCCCATTTGGATCCCTAGGTCCCAGAGCATGGTTTACCTTGGCATTGTTGCATCGTATGCCGGCTTCGAGATGCAGACTCTGCGTCATAGACTGCGAGCTGGCATGCAAGCCAGGCAACGCCTTGCAAAGCTTCTGCATTCCCGTGTGCTTGGTCTCAAGTATCGGGTGCGTCTCTACACTTCCTGTGTTAAAAGCACGGTTCTATACGGCCTGCATGCGGTTGGGGTTACTAGTGCGGTGTTGCAGAAACTTGAGTCCTGGGATGCACGATCTTTGCGTGCTGTGGCCAAATCCCCGGTCCATCTGTCGCGCGAGAATAACGGCGCCTTCCGCAAGCGCATCGGCGCGGAATCCCCCACTGCCAGCTTACATAAGTTGCTCCGCAAGCGAACTGCCAAAGTCCTGGAGCCATGCTGTGTGCAACTGTTTCAGGAACAACTAGACTTCTTTGCGGAGCTTGCACAGTCTGCTAGTGGCAGTGTGAAGGGTTTGCAGCCAGTCGCGTGTGTGGCGAGCGAAGGGGAGGCCTGTCGGATCTGCGGACAGTACTTTCCCAACAGACGAATCTTGCTTACACATATCTCCCGGCAGCATCCCGAATCTGCTGCACCGAAGCGCCCGGCTATGCCCCACAACCATGTGTACAGCTTACATGCGGCGGACGGCATGCCGAAATGCCGCCACTGTGGGGAAGTGTTCCAAAGGGTTGATGGACTCAAGAAGCATCTCAAGTCAGCGTGCACTGTTCTATATCCCAAAGCGGCGACATCGGGCCGAGCAGGCTCCACCGGTGAGGGAGAGGATCAGGTCCCTCTCTCTCACAGCGAGGTGCTAGGTCGCACCTCCGTGGTGGAGTACTGCCCTCCGCTGATAGAGGATCCCGAGTATAGCGCGCAGTGTCAACGCTGGAAGGATGTCTTCCGCAACCAGACATATGCTGAGAAGCTCAAAACTCACTGCGTGATCTGCAATCAGTGGTTATGCATGGTAGGCCCCGGAGTGAAGCAGCACTTTCGCCTCATGCATAAAGAGTACATGAAGCATCATGATGCTGCGGTCTCGAGACAGACCAGCCTTGGCTTAGTAGCGCTCCACCCGTGCCGCTATTGTGGCGAGGAGTACAAGAACCCTCGCTCGCACCTTAAACATTGCCCTGCGTTGTACCAGGCCAGTCTTAGCGGCCTTATTCTGCACGCATCCACATCCACTCAGGTTCGCGAGCCCTTGCATGGACCTGCCGATGGAGGACTCAGCCCCGAGCGTAGCCCAGAAAGAGGTTGCCGAGTTCTTCGGGAACAAGGATCGTGCGAAGGAGGCAGCGGAGGACGGCTGGACCGAAGAGGGACGTCAGCCAAAGTGGCGGAAGCCGGAGTGGGGCGAGGGCAAAGGAGCTCGCTGGTGGGGTGGCTCACAAAAACGAGGATGGGAGCCGACACAGAGGTCGGAGTCCTCAGAGGGCCTCGACGGAGCCACGGTGGAGCTGATCCAGGCCATGACAAAGCTCGCCCTCAAGCACGAGGAGGAGCTGGGCAGATCCCGCCCAGAGACGGGATTCATGGCCTTCTTCGATGTTGGCGACCACGGCTACCTCAAGACCCTTCGCGAGACGGCCTTGGAGTGGCAGCAGAAGTGCGAGCAAGGACTGGTGAAGAGTCCGCTACGGCACATCCTGTTCTTGTGTCTCCTGAAGGACTTCAAGGCCAAGCTGCAGACTCTGTTCAGCGATCAGGAGAAGCTTCAGAAGTGCTTCCAGATGGAATGGCTGGTGGAGGGCAGCACTGCCCTAAATCCCCGCTGGCAGTACTACCAATGGAATCCGACCCTGCGGGCCCAGGAAATCGCCACTCAGATCCCGCCGATCAGCCACATGGATCTCCTCACCCAGCTGGATGTTCTCGAACAGCATGTGGCCACAGCGAACAATCTGACCAGATTTCGAGCGGTTCGAGGCCTGGAGGAGGAGTCGCAAAACGAGGTGGAACCCTTCATGCTTTCTTTCGGGTTCAGGGACCCGTCCTCACACCTGTGCCACGCGGCGATGACGAGGCTGTGCGGCTGTGCGGTGACCAAGGTGATGGGATTCCGAGTTCGCCCGGAACGAGCCAGCAGACAGCCGTGTGCCCGCGCAGTGGAGGAGGCGTACCTTCGCACCAAATATTGCGATTGGCGCCCTCGCAAACCACGAGCAGCCCGCAGCTCCCAGACCCAGAACCAGGGCTGAGTGCGGCTGAGGCCGCTGCCACTGCTGTTCACTTTAGGCCACATGCAGACCCTCAGCTACCGATAGCTAGACTGCGTAATCCCAGCAATCACTGCTACATCAATACCTTCATGCAGGTGCTGTGCTGGATGGGCGAATTGACCGCCTCCAAGACACTTTGCCAAGGTTTTGGCCAGGCAGGGTTGCGAGCACTGATGCAGAAATGCACTGTTTGCATCACTGATCAACTGCACTGGCGACGCCATCTGAGTGCTTGGCCGCAGCCACACCGACAGCATGATGTTTGCGAGTTTGCCGAATTTACCGTGTCTCAGCTAGGAATTACTGCCTTCCACGGTCGCTGGGAAGCACGACTGGAACTGCCCGACACCTGCAGTGATGCAGGCACCCTTGAGGCGCCGCTCCCATTGCATCACCTGAGTCTGGGAGGCCTGCAAGCCATGCTTGATGCATGGCACAAACAATACGCGATACACGCTCTCACATGTCACTCTGGGCTGTTAATGTTGCAAATCTGCCGCTATACTGATGGTGCTGCAGTAGGCAAAGATGACACAATGCTCAACGTGTGCCCTGGACAGGTGGTTCAAGTTCCAGTCTTCAGCAGTGACGTGGGCACTGCTGTTCGAGCCGAGTCCTTCGTGATAGGAGCTGTCATTCTGCACCTAGGGCCCAGAGTCACAGAGGGGCACTACCAAGCGTACATAGGAAAGCCTGTCCCCCAGCAACCGACCCTACCATGGACAGAGTACCTCTGCGATGATAACAGGCCCCCGCGACGAGCCACAGCTAAGGATAGGACGCTAATGCAAGCGAACTCCTATCTAGTTGTACTCGCTCGTTGCTAGCCCGGACCGCGTGAGGATGGTTAGGTCGCCATCCTCCGCGCGGCTAGGTCGCCGCGCAACGCAATTCAGACCTGTGTCCGATCTGATGTGGGCCTGTTGGCCCGGCACGCTGAAGTCGAGTGCCTATCCAGAAACAATTTTCTCTGCAAATTGGTTGGTTTGTTTATATGTTTATCTGTTTTTGCCATACTCACAGCAGTCCACCGTTTGCTATGATCGCCATGGCCGTTCGATGCATACCGAATGCCCAGCATGCACTGCCATTTGCTGCCTATCACCATAGTTCCCGTGTCAGCACGAGTGGCTCGAAGCAGTCCTCTGCAGTGTCCACAGCAAGCTCAGTGGCGCTGCGCTCAGGTCTTACTCTGGCCACACTGTGCAGCCTTGCCAGTACTCGCTAGCGTCTCGAATCTGCGTAGCTCTGTCTCTTGGCTTCAGGGGTAGCGAACTGCTTTATCGGCATGGCCAGTCAGCACCATGTGCCGTGGGATGTGTATCAGGACTCTCTCTCGGAGTACTTGATTCGATCTGCGTATGAGTCGCTGCTGCAGCAGCAAGGGGTCGAATTTCAACCCCTAGACGTCAGTATGCTGAGCTACAATGACATCCTTGCACATGCTGCCCGGATCCTACGAGCTGACCTGATGCAACAGCTGTACCGATACTCAGCGGATCTGAGTGAGAGCATGCCGGCGCTGCCAGGCCCTGCCCTTCCGATGTCACTTCCATTGCCTCCTGGTCCTGTGGCACCAGCGGAGCAGTATGCCTATGACCTGCTTAATGGCGGCGCTTGCTCCCTCTGGAGTGCACTACGGATGGCGATAAACCTTATTCAGTTTGAGCCGGCCCGCCATGGCAAGATCAAAAATCAGCCTGGGGCCATGAGCTTCTCACTGGGTGCCTTCTCGCGCACTTGCTTTGTGGGAATCTGTCGCAATACCCTTCGATATCCCAATCTGTGCAGACTGGTGAATCGTTACATCATCCACACTCTCCCCGAGCATCATTGGACGAGTGTGGCAATCCATTGGAACTGTCAACTGCCGTTGCACAGGGACCATGGCAATGGACCGGTCCCCAATGCCTTGTTCTCGCTATCGGCTTTTGAAGGTGGAGACATCTGGATTCAGTCGGAGGAGGGCTCGGAATACCAGGAGGTCTCGGGGCAAATGCTACGAGGGAAAAGCTGGAAACTACATGATGCAGCCACTGTCTTTCCGGCTCACACTGCGATGCACGGCACCACGCCCTGGCGAAGGGAAGACCGGGTCACCATGGTGGCCTATTGCATCCGCAACTACTACTCCCTCGATCAGTCCTTTCGCACACAACTTGAGGAGCTAGGTTTCTGCTCCCCTCCGGCGGAAATGATGACAACCAGATTCCCGCCACAGATCCTGCCACCGGTCCTGTACGACGACTGAGCAGGCTTAGCAATGCAGGGACGTCCAGCATGACGTCGGGCCCTTGATGTCCTAATGTGAGGGGTTCTTGTGCTGTATTCAGAGAGCATGCACCAAATCCCAGACCGCAGATGAAGGCAAGCTTCTTGACTCAGCGAGGGTCTCATAGCTGATTTGCCTACCACCGCCGATTGAACCTAGGTAGTCCCCTCCTTGTCCCCTAGGCTAGTGGTGCTCTCTGTTAGTAGCCAGTGTACACACAGCGCCTTGCTACGTGTACAGATGGTGACATGCGTGGCAGAAACCGTTGCATGACACCAAATGCTGTGAATCGCCGTGGCCAGGACTGCTGCAGGGGGCATAAGATCGTCTTTGGACCGTGCACTGCATTTGCATGTGCCTTCGTGGAAGCACTGCCATACGTTGCCTGCCGTCACCTATTCCCCTCCCCTCCCCTAACTGCCCGCACCCTACTCTCCTCAGGTCAGCATGGAATCCCAGCCGACGGAACGGCGCACACGCTGCTGCAGCCGGTTGGGTTGCCAGCGGCACTATGATCGGGTGAGCAAGGCCTACTGTTGCTCTGGCTGTGCACATGGACAACGCCATACACGTCGCTGTCATAATTATCAGCGTAACAGGCAGCGCGCTATGCAACAGGCCTTGCGAGCAGGGCCGACAATGTGCCGAACGCCAGGATGCGTGAGGCTCTCGGGAGTGGGACATATCACCTGCTGCTCCGCATGCGGCCATGGAGGAGTGGGAATGGCTCAACATACACGGCGCTGCAACCGCGAGGATCGTCGCCCAATCACCGGCATTTCCGGCTCCTCTGCTGGGCACTTATCGGAGACCTTTGTGGCTAACAACAACAGCACTGGCTCGGATGCTGCTGCTGCTGCTTCTACTTCAGCTGCGAATGTTTGCCACCTGGATCCTCCGGCCTTGTCTGGCAGTGGGACGACCGCCGATATTGGTGCTCTGCAGACTACCTCCACTGCTGAGCCGACGGAGGCGATGCCCAGCTTGGATAGCACCAGCGTTTTGGCCGAAGCTGAGACGGACCCTGCTGTGAGTACAGATATGAGTATGCGTAGTTTTGACCTGGATGCACTCGACTGATGTAGTGAAGTGTAGCGAAGTCGCTTTCGGAGCCATAAAACATGGTGCGACCATGAGTCGCCGAACCAAAGGTTCGTCCTCGTCGGATGCCAAGGACTTGGTGAGACGCATGCAAGTGCAAGTACTACTACTACTACTACTACTACTACTACTACTACTACTACTACTACTACTACTACTCCTGCTACCACCACCAGCACCACCAGCACCACCAGCACCACCAGCACCACCAGCACCACCAGCACCACCAGCACCACCAGCACCACCAGCACCACCAGCACCACCAGCATCAGCAGCACCAGCAGCACCAGCACCACCAGCACCACCAGCACCACCAGCACCACCAGCACCACCAGCACCACCAGCACCAGCACCAGCACCACCAGCACCACCAGCACCAGCACCAGCACCAGCACCAGCACCAGCACCAGCACCAGCACCAGCACCAGCACCAGCACCAGCACCAGCACCAGCACCAGCACCAGCACCAGCACCAGCACCAGCACCAGCACCAGCACCAGCACCAGCACCAGCACCACCAGCAGCACCACCAGCAGCACCAGCAGCACCAGCACCAGCACCACAGGAGCACCATCAGCAGCACCAGCAGCACCACCAGCCCCACCAGCACCACCAGCACCACGAGCACCACCACACCAGCACCACCAGCACCACCAGCACCACCAGCACCACCAGCACCACCAGCACCACCAGCACCACCAGCACCACCAGCACCACCAGCACCACCCAGCACCGACAACACCAGCACCACCAGCACCACCAGCACCACAGCACCACCAGCACCAGCGGCATCACCACCAGCGGCATCACCACCAGCACCACCAGCACCACCAGCACCACCAGCACCACCAGCACCACCAGCACCACCAGCACCACCAGCACCACCCGCACCACCAGCACCGCCAGCACAGCCACCACCAGCACCACCAGCACCGCCAGCACCCAGCACCGCCAGCACCGCCGCACCACCAGCACCAGCAGCACCAGCACCAGCACCAGCACCAGCACCAGCACCAGCACCAGCACCAGCACCAGCACCAGCACCAGCACCAGCACCAGCACCAGCACCAGCACCAGCACCAGCACCAGCACCAGCACCAGCACCAGCACCAGCACCAGCACCAGCACCAGCACCAGCACCAGCACCAGCACCAGCACCAGCACCAGCACCAGCACCAGCACCAGCACCAGCACCAGCACCAGCACCAGCACCAGCACCAGCACCAGCACCAGCACCAGCACCAGCAGCAACAGCAACAGCAACAGCAACAGCAACAGCAACAGCAACAGCAACAGCAACAGCAACAGCAACAGCACAGCAGACCACCACCACCACCAGCACCAGCACCAGCACCACACCAGCACCCACCACCACCACCACCACCACCACCACCACCACCACCACCACCACCACCACCACCACCAGGAGTGCTGCCATTGTCTATCCCTCGCGAGCCATTTACAGCAGTGTTGCAAGTCCCGATGTCGCAAGCATTCAGCAGCTGCAACCTTCCCACAACTTTTCGGCAGGATCGGCGCCTCACAATCTCGATGGCTGCAAGGACGATGTCCTGGAGACGTGGCGCGGCACAGAACTTCAGAAGGAGCTGAACGGAGAGAAGATGGGAGAGCAGCTGCGTTTCCATCGTGCTTTCCAAGCCATGTCTCGTCGAGGCTCGAGGCCGCTGGGGTCTCGCAAGCCGAGCTTGTGCTTTGCGGGCATTCCTTCGGCGGGAAGGTGGCCCTGGTGCCCCGCCCTACTTTGCAAATCTCTGGCCGAGTGACATACATTCAGAAGCTTGTGATCTCTGAGGCCGTCCTTCGTGCTTTGTCAGCCCAAGGCAAGCCTCCCAGGTGCACTTGGATCTTTGATTCCGTTCCAGGACGCTGGATGACTGAGAGTGTTTCTTCGCTACATTCACGGTCTCGCAGCAGGACGGCCAGCACAATCTTCTGCAGAAGAGGAGCGGCGGCTGCAAAGTGCCGCCTGGTCAGCACGGAGTTCAAGTCGGGGAGGTTGTTGGACAGGCAGACTTGCACGCCAGCGCCGCAAACACCGGATCATACTCCAAGACGAGCCTTCGGGGATAGTAATCAATCTCTCAGCTGCTTGTGCTCCACAAGCATAACGGCAACAGCAGCTGAGGAGACAGTAAGTACAGAAATGGATAGGCAACTGGGATCGAGGTTCGTCGTTGTCAAGCCTGGAGAGCCCTACGCTGTTGGCACGTGGTGGCAGGGGTTCGACAATGGCTGTCTGTTCATACGAGGTGAACTTCGTGCTTGGAGCTGTAGCCTCTGCGGCGTCGAGACGTTTCAGCAGTCGCAGCGATGCTTGGCTGTGCATTTGCATCCCTGCGAGGGTACTGTGTGGCAGTCTGATATTTGTCTCGACGGGGCTCCGCGAAGCGCTGTGATGACTCTGATGCCCAGAACGAAAACATGAGAAGTCTGGAGACCTCCGTTAGCACTTCAGTAATGAAAAAGTTTCAGGATACCGTGAATCATGAGTGAGGGCCTTGAATGGATGCACCGCAGGACGTCCCCGTGCTGGAGCGTGTGGAAAGACTCACTCACTCCGCCCAGCTTCCACAGGGGTCTAACACAGCTGCATGCCCAAAGGGGTCGGATCAGGCAGGAGGCCCCTGCAGGCGGGGGGGGGGAGGGGGGGAAGGATACGAAAGGAAGACAGAGATAGGTGGGGGAACCCTCTGAACCTGTGGTCCTCGTTGGGGGGGTTCCTGCTTGAGCGGATGGCGTGGTGGATCACGGCCGTGTGGCTCCGAACTTCCCGTGCTGCCCCCTGTGTCCCCGGTCTGACAGATCCAGGGCGCTGGGAGATGCCCTGGTCCAGAAGAAGAGAGCAGAGCTCTGCCATTGCCATGGACCGCGGCTCAGGATCTCGTTGAGGTGTTGCAAGCCGAGCATGGGCTTGCGCCGCCTGCGGCAGCATGGATCGCCACTCGGCCTGTCAGACTTCTGAAAAGTCTTTAACGCAATGAGGGACTTAGCGAAAACTGCAGGCTCAATCGGTTCGTCAAGTGCCGACGCAGCCTCAGCTTGGTGAGTACTGAGCACGCGACCTGATGGGGATCAAAACTTGACCAGGGATGGAGTGGAGCTGAGCTACGATATGGAAGTAGTGCGTGGAGACCCAAGCTCCCTTGACGGAAACACTGTCGGAGTCACCATCGATCTCGAGTGCAGTAGTTGCCGAGGCGAGATTTATGAGGCTTATCGCAGTACGGATATGTGGGACTTGCTCCAGGAGGGCAATGCCGAGCTTCGGATGCAACGATGACGATGTGTAGGCAGCACGTCGTCTGTAAAGTTACACAAATCGTGAATGAGGGAGGTGGTCGCAGAGCTTGAGCCATCATGTCCTGAGGAAGTTGGGATCGTAGTGGCGGGGCGTAACAGGCAAGGGCAGCACAAGCCGGCAGAAGTAGGTGGTGATGCGGCGGGTACTAGCCAGATTCGACTTCTTCCTATCTCCGTCGGAGGCAGAGCTGGGGGCCGGAAAACCTTCAGCGACTGGAGAACTGCCACGAGGTCGGTAGTCGCTCTGGCGTCAAAAATTGTCCAGCCGCAACATCCACGCTCCTTGCAGGGCGTGCAGGTGGTCACGCTGGAAAATGCAGGGCACAACGTGCGCGGAGCTAGACACCTTCGGAATCCCGGGATGAAAAGGTGCATTCTGCATGTATCCCGTGCTTCGTGTGGATCGCTGCAGGTTCACGTGGATGATTTGCCGGGTCTGTTGACTGCGATAACTCCGAGCTTCGCATAAGCGAAGCTGCTTCGAGCTCTGTCGAAAGGGCGGTGTCTCAACGTGCAACGTGCCTACGGGTGGTCCGGTGCAGCATGCTGTCCGTTGAAGATTGCAGTGCACGAAGAGTCGCTTACCGTTGCGAGTTGGCTCCCAGTCTCTAGCCTTGACCGTGGGCCGCTTCAGCCACATGTCCGTTCTGGTGAAGGAGACTTCGGGGCCCCACCACACCCACGATTGATTATCTCCAGTCCCGGCCCAGGTCCTCTCGAAGAGGGAAGACTCTCAACGGTCTCAGCAATCGCTCACAGTTTCAGCGCTCTTTCAGGACTTGGTCGGAAATGAGTACAAGCTCGAGCTGACTGGTATCATATCGGCACCAAGGGGTGGAGATGCTATGCAGCTTTGTCAACTTTCCGAAGCGGGCTTGCATGGGGCCCAACAGAGAGCCGCTTCAACCCAAGTCTGTTGCAAAAGCTTTCAACTCATCCCGACAAGGGTCGCCTAGGCTAGTTTGGAGCCGTCGTTGAAAAGGGGCCCCTCATGAAGCTTCAAAGCTAGACTCAAAAGACGGAGCTCCAAACCCATTCGATGCTTCATGATTGAGACATTGAGAATCATAGAGTCACTTCCTGGAAGCTCGAAGTCCTCAAACTCGTGATGGGGCAGTGCGTACATGCTCCCCAGGTCTGCAAACCGTTCTGGACTTGAAGAAGCTTTTGGAGCAAACTGTGGTCGACCTCCCCATCCCACAGCAACGATTAACTCTCCTCCGCACAGAGAAGAGGCTCGGGGCCGGGAGGAAGCTGTGTTTGTCGACCAGTGGATCGCCGCAGGCTGGAGCCCGAGTCGCAGCAGCTGGCAGCCTTGGGTCTCAAGGATGGTGATGAGCTGGCCGGGGCCCCGGAGGCTCTTTCAGGAGCCATGGCCCATGGCGTCCTTCCGACACGAAAGTTGCTTGTTGCCAGGAGTTGCAGGTGCTTTCATGGACGGAGGCGCAAGGACTTTGACAGGCTTTGCTGCGCAGGCAGGGACCTGGAATGTGGGCCGTGCCATGCATGTTGCACACAGACCTCAAAGCGACAAGATTGTGACATTCTCGTCACTTCTTGTCTCAGCCCTCGGTATGTTGAGGCAGTTTCGCAGCGCCCACTGCCTCAGCGGGGCTTCTTGGCGATCTGCGACGGGACCCGGGGACGACGGTTTCCCGGACCCCGGACGAATTGGACAGAGACTCTTCGTTGATTCAGAACGCCCTCTGCGGCCAAAGCATGGGACAAAACGGGAGCTGTGGCGCGACTAGCTCTTTTCATCACTGGTTCACCGGTTTGCTTGCGCGGAAATGCGGATGTACCTTTCATGCGGCTTGCGCAAGCGGTTCCTCGGCAGACCCGTTGTTCTTACAGCTTCGGTAGCCAGGCGGAGAAAGATCACGATGGGGTCATGCTGTGCCTGTTTCAGAGTACTTTGAGCACACTTTTGAGCATAATCATGGGCAGGGCCAGGCGGCAGAGACTCCTAAACCATCCTCCAACACAGGGTTCTTCTAGACTACTGGTCTTGCGACCACATTCGTTGCAAACCAAGCATTCTTGATTGCGCCGTGGCCCATGACAAAACGCCCGGCTGCCGCTGCGCATGTAAACAAACGGCAGCGGACGAGGCAGTTTCAAGTGTCGGGATGGGTCGACTGAGGCGTAGCAGCATCACGTGCGTGTCGCGCCTTGCCAGTTAGGGCTGACGGCTAACTGTACGGGACTCCTAAAGTCCTAAACGCAACCCTCCAAGGCTCAAGGGCAGCATTATGCAGTATTCCGGGGCATGAAAGGCTTCAAAGCATTCTCCACGCCGAAGACTGGAGCGGGCAAATGTGTAGGCTTAAGTTGCAGCGAACGTTACTGCCGGTTGCTGATCAGCTCAAGTCTCCTGGAAAGTCCGTGCCCTTGGCAGTTGGCACAGATGAAGCAAGAGGTGTCTGTTTTGTTTAACCCCTCGGGTGTAGGCTAGCCAGGGTCCAGGGTGCTCATGAATCCAAGTCACGGTGTCCTGATCCTTCACGCTGCCTCAGCTCGAGCCAATGGCCGGCCGGTGCTGCGGGAAGTCACAAACTTATGCCAGATCGCTGCCAGACTGCCAGGGTTTCGGGCAGGAAAGCCGTGGACGAGGCGCTGTCTACACTGTCTCGTAGCTCTCGTTGTTCGACCCATGTGAAGGGGCCGACGACCTGAATCTTGCTGGGATTGGAGCCAGCGTAAGGGGTTTGCTTTTGCCAACAGCACGGGTTTCAGGCTTCCCCGCGCATGCGGGCGCCACGGGAGAGACGCTGAAGATGGCGAAAGTCGTCTTGAAGGTGTGGGTTTGCATCGTGACAGAGAAGACTTCGGTGAGAGTGTTTTAAAGATCGATCCCGCCGATGTCCATGCCCAGTCGAGAGGTCGTGTGTTCGTCTGGCCCGATTTGCAAATTCCGAAGTGGGGTAGAGCTGAAAAAGCTTCAATCCTGAAACTTACGGCTCAAGTTTCGCCTTTTTGAATTCCGATTGTGGCTTGTAGCGGTCGGTAGACCCGGTAGACATGGAGAGCCATGACGACAATGGCAGTGAGCAGAGCATGTCCACGGCAGTGGCGACACTACGGCACTTGGAGTATGTGGTCATGACTTTAGCTCACATGAACCAGCAGATGTCAGACTTTCGTGGTATCACGGCTTCCCTGGCAAGGATCGAAAGGAGCCTCCGCACCATACCGCCCGACTCCGGCAGTCGGCTTCGCAGACCTTCGGATGGTTCCGCGAGGTCAGCGATGTCTGCAGTCAGAGTGGATGCCGAAGGGATGCAAACACCGAAGCTGGACTCGGATGTTCAGTCTTCTATATATGGACTTGAAGCGGTTAGGGCTGAGGAGCTATGCAGCAGACGAAAGGGCACAAAGAGGTCTACTCGAAGCCCCAACAGGAGTCCAAGAAAGCCTGCACATGAGCCAGTAGATCTGCTCGGCCTCCACCAGCCCAGTTCGCATGACTCTCGGCTTCAGGAATCGAAGAAGGTCTCACAGAAGCTGTCCAGATCTGCTTCCTCATCAGCTGTTACACCGGACAACGCTGTGGCCGAAGTTATCCCAGAACCTCCTGCCAGCATAGAGCCACGCGCTCCTACGTCGCCACCTGCTATGTGTAGGAGGAAGTCTCTGGACGATCTTCGCCAGTTTCATGACGCGGTCATTGCGGCCCCCACGCATGTATCCCCTGTCTCACGCCGGAACTCCGTGGAGACAGCAACAGCACTACCGCTCATGGGCTGGTTCCTGTTGTCGATGGTTGGCATACTCGACTTCTCCGACGGCAGGAAGTGGCGATACCTTGCACGGTGCAGCCTAGGGGTGCAAATTGCGGGCCTTATCAGTCTGGTAGCGGCCATGAGTACATGGACTGGTGATTTCGAGGACCTTGAGCCTCTGATCACAACTGCGCTTTACTTCTTTGGTGTCGCGGCTGGCGTGCTTAGCCTGCGAAGGAACAAGATCACATGCCTCCTGGGTCCCTCCGAGTACCTGATGGATGACTACGCAGTCGAGTCGGACTTTCTGGAAGACTGGAGAAAGGTTTCCAAGGCACGGCTTCTTCAGATCAGTGGCTTCTTCGTCCTTATGAACAGCTCGCGGGTGGGTGCTTTGTTTCTGACAGAGAGGGAAATCTTTGGGAAGTACAAGGATATCTTTGGCTTCGATGTTCTCACGGTGGTGGCCTTCACTTCCATGGCAATGTGCTATTGCACGGCTTGCTATTGTGTGCTGCATCTAACTGCAGGTCTGGAGCTTGCAGTGGACAGCTTTGCATTGCGCTTCTTCAGCACGGGCGACATGGAGGCCGCAGTGATGAGTTGGAACATAGTGCAAGCCACGTTACGACAGACTTCGTGCAAGCTCAGTGATTTCCTGGTACTCCTCGCTTCCTCCTGCATGGGCGCATTAATTATCTTTGCATACCAGGTTGCGTCCCTGACTCTTTCTGGTGAAAGCGTGTCCGTGGAGAACATCATCAAGTGGTTAGGGTGGTTGTACTCTCCGTTGATCCTGTTTCTCTACGTCCTGTCGACTTCAGCAGCCGTCACAGAGAAGGTCGATCGCTTGGCCCCTCTTGTGAACTCGTGGTCGTTTGACGGTCGCGAAGTCCTTGACGAATCGCGACAGTATGTGGTTTCGTATATTCTGCATAGCCGTGCAGGGTTCTATGCGCGAGGTATTCGCATAACATCCGCGAACGTGCAAAAGCTCGTGTACTACTTCGCAGCAGGGTCGTTCGGCCTCCTCACTAACCTATGGCAGAGATAGCATCAGTCGCTGCAATGGAGCCGACTGCCCGAGACGTGACGTATTCCTTTATGGGTTGAAGTTGCTTGCCCTGAAGTGCAAGTTCCGATTGTTTAGCTGATTGAAGCATGCTTCAAAGATGTAGGTACATCGTGTGTTGAAGCTTTTCGGCTTCATGCAGCCAGCCCACATCCAGTCTCTTGAGTATTTCATGTTCCTGAAGAGGTTGGTCTGTCCACGCCAACGCCTTGCATTAGTGTCGTCGTGCATTATGCAAGCTTGCCGGTAGCTGTTGGGCAGGCTGCTCGGTTTGTCTCACTTGAAGTGCTTATCGAGGCTCCGAGACTGCAAAGCAGCATGGGCCCGCACTTGGCCCCAGAGCCATGCAAGACTGGAGCCATGACAAATCCCCAACTTCCAAGCATTTGTTGATCAAGCCCCCAGATGCGTGGTGCTCCTGAAGCATGGTTGGCGGCTCAACAGAAGGTTTAAATCGGGTTAATTGATTCTCCTGTTTGCTTTTTCGTCGAGGTTGCGAAAATACACACTAACGTGCCACCTGCTTCCGAGTGCCAAGCCAGAAAGTTAAACGAGGCTTACAGACTGAAGGATAATGAAGGATATCTGGTGTCCCAGCTACTTACCATGTAGGTCCTTGGAAGCATGAACTTTGAGAATTTTCAAGAAGCTTCAAGAAGCTTCGAGAGGGATAGTCCGGTGCAGGGGCGTGCGGGGTGCTGAACCCGGCGCCTCGGTGCCTCCCGCTTCGTCGGCTTTTTGCAGGACCCGTTGAACTTTGAACTTGTCCTCCAACTTCACCCTGCGATGCGGGCACAGATCCGGCCAGATTGGCCAAATGCAACCTTCAACTTTTCACCAGAACGCCAGAGCTGCCAGGTCAAAAAGCAATCGTGGGGCCTTCATTGCCAGTGCGTCGGGAGAAGGGGGGGGGGGGGCGCGACAGGCCTACCGTCTTCATCGACAAGTTTCTCATGGCAGATCCCGACCTCAAGCCCATTGCAGAACCCGGCGTTCGGATGACTGAGGCTCTTCGAGCATTGCCTCAGAGTTCAGCCCAAGTGGCAAAAAGCTACGAGTCGGCTGTTCAGAAGCCGTGGTTTTGCATCAGGCGTATGGATGCTCAGCTCAGAATCGGCACTATACTTCGCCGAAACCTAGTCAAGTCGGAATGCCATGTGCAGATTTGCTTCAGCCTTGTTCGGAATCCATACTCCTGACTTGACCCCCAGATCTTTGGATTCTCTGTCTCTCACTGAACTTCAAATCCGCATGAGGTCTCGAAGTCATGTGAATATGCCATTACTTCGGCACCCAGAATGAACCGCCGCATCCCCTCCGAGCAACCGTGGAGCAGATGAGTTGCATGCTCTTCGTGCTTTGTTAAGGCTCAGTGTATATAGGAGAAGAAGAAGCTAAATGCAGCCGGAAAAAACATCCAACCAGAGCTCTCATTGAAGTCGCAAGAACGCTAGCCGGATCAGGGCATGCGTGAAAGCAATCTCACTGCCACCAAGGACTGTGAGAAGTTGGCTCCAGCGGTGCGGAATTTGGCGGCAAAGAAGCGGCATCATTGCAGGCGAGTGAGTGGCCAGCCCAAGCCACTGTCATGTCAACCTCCAAGCCGTTCACATGCGTGGTGCGAATATGCGGGGCCTGTGGGCAGCTTGCTTCCCGGCTGCAGCCAGGATGAAGCAGAATGTCTGGATCAAAGCCACTTGAGCAGGGCCGACGGGGAAAACCTTGCTTGTGGCACACCACTCTAAACAGGCACCCATCGAAGAACGAGCCGGTTGGATCTGCATGTCGGCTTTGGACGACAAGCGTCCCAAGAAACCAAGTGGGCTCCGAGCCAACAATTTCCGTGGGATATCTGCTGGCTAGGCTACTGATGCTGTTTTCTCATTGATATGCTGGAGGCATCGTGAGGCCAATGGTTGTTCCGATACGTACGTCACTGATGATGCCGGCCATTTCTTGCCATCGCGATTCGAGTACGTGGCCCCACTGCTGCAACTGAACTGCCACCGAGATCGCTGTGAGGCGGACGATCCCATCCCAGTGCCGGAGGGTATTCCGCTGGCACTCACTGACTGACGGCTGGGTGGAGAAAAGCATGTCTGATTAGTTCAACTACGAGCATCCGAGCGCAACAGAAAGCCCTTGCTGTTACGAGGCCTGCAGATGGTGCAGGATTTTGCATAATCTCGTCTCGAATTGCATGCGTGAGCAGCCAACCTCGACGACAGAAGTTGAACTAGAACCAGGGAAGTTCATGCCCTCCTCATCCCTCAACCCTACTCCATTTCTTCGATCCTTCGGACAGCTAACGTACCAAAATCTGCGACCGAGCGCTAGAAGGCACAAAGAAGCTGCGAGCATCGGTGAAGAGAAGAGTTCCCCGGCTGCAGTGGGCTTGCGATTGAATCTTCGATGCAAGTGTTTGCGTTCCGCAGCCGTGCTGTCCCGTGCTGTGCTGAGTCCTGCTCAGCTTTGACTGTCCTCGGGGGGCTGCTGTGGACCCGTCGCTTGAGCCAGAGGAGCTCGTGGCCAGGCCAAGCCGGTGGGACCAAAAACGGAGATGTCGGCCATGTATATGTATACTTAAGAACATATAGTAATATATCTATCTAGATATATTTATGTATTCATATGTATAAACAAATATGAATATACATGTAAGTATAAATATAAATACAGATAAATAAAAGAAAAATATGTATATATATATATATATATGTATATGTATATGTATGTATTCATATTCCTACTCAAGGGGGGCCTTGCCTGGCAGATTGCTCGCGCCTTTGTCCCGGGAAGAGTTCCTGAAGCACTGCTGGGCGGAGAAGGCCGTGGCTGCCCGGTGCCTATGGAAATCACTTGAGACCTTGGGCACAGACTTGTCGACGAGCACTAGCAAGATTTTGCTTTGAGGTGCATGGCCACCCGCGTCGTTTGGCGCCAATCATTTCTCGGTTGTCAGACCTCGATCTGGAGGCGTCTGCGAGCTCCAAAGCCACCCTTCGAAGCCTTTCATAAAACCTTTCTTGGACGGCAAGGCCATGCTGCAGGAAAGCCCGAGTGACATGGCTGCTCGGCGGCAAGGCTGGCGATGATTTCCAGATATCAAAAGATGTGTTGGGCAAATTGTCTGGGTGATGCTGTGCAGCATCTCGCTGCCTTAAGATCGAAACGGCTCAGGTTCATGCCTGGCTCCGGGATGGCAACTTGCTTGAACCCGCGGGAGACGGCATCCCCAACGTGGTGCATTCCTAAGGTCCGGATGCAACACACGGAGCGACAAGCTCGGTGCTGGGCTCAGTTGCTCAAGAGTCGGCTGCCTGCCCTTTGTGCCCCGCATGCGGGGAGCACAAATGTACTCGTAGCTGTGCAACTGCTGTCCGTCCACTTCCATCTTTGCTTGAAAAGACAGTTGTTTTTTGTCTCTCTGTGCTTTCTCTACCCTCAACACTGACATGCTGTTTTTGTTGCTGATTTGCAGCAATTACTTCTGCATGGCTATGCTGCATGCAAAATGTTCTGTGCATGTTGTAACATGAGAGCAGAAGTAGACGCATGCCACAGTGAACTCAGACTCGGCTTTGAGGGCTGATTTCCACGATGCTATGTTGCTTCTCTCTGAAGCAGCCTCCTCTTTGTCTTTCATCATGATGAGTTCCTGTGTTTGACGATATGTGCCTGAGACACAGCTTTACACCAACCTCTAAACCCCACAGTTGCACCCGCAACTCGTTGCAGAGGCGCTGCGAAGCGTGGCTGTGGACTCGGCAGCGGCAATGGGACTCCGTGCTGCCAAGGCGGCACTCTACTTTCGAGCCAACGAGGACCTGGAGAAGCTTGGTGAAAGGTCGGTAGGGTCCAAATCAGGTCTACAACTTCGACTTCGTGCTGCTTTCCTCCTGAGCCTAGAGGGTTCTAGACTCTAGGCCCTTAGGCTCTCACGTACGTTTAAGGCTAGCAAAGTGGAGATGCTGAGGACCTTGCTGGTGTCGCAGATCTGCTCTGGCCTCGGTGCCGGTGCTGCCGGAATGTACCCAGGCGCCCGAGCCGCCTCCGCTCTCTGCTATCCTCTCCTGTTCTCTGCCCTCTCTTTGTAGGTGACGGCCGGCCACGAGGGGAGATCGAAACCTTCGTGGCCTCAGAGGGCCACGTAACTGGCACCTCAGCAAAAGCTCTGCGGCACTTGGTCCCCGTCCGGTGTGTGGGCGTGATGGGGCAGGTTGGCATACGGACTTTCAGCACAACTTTACCTTCCAGCTGAGGTTCACTTGCAAGAGATAGACAGTTGAGCCTGAGCTCGGGACTGCTGTAATGGCAGGGGCGCGAAGCGATGGCGATTCAAAGCAGGGCCTGTCAAGAACAACGTGCGTGCACTGACGCCACACTTCCAGTTGGGGGCTGAGGATGGCTGCCCCATTAGTGTTGCAGAATGGCATGGAAGTTGCATTCACAGAGGCAAGCACTTGAAGTCGCTAGACTACTGTGGGGGAGTCTCGAGCAGATGCAAGGACACGGTCCAACTTTGAGCAGCAGATGAAGCTCCATTTGCTGAGCGAACTTCATATGCGCTTCAAAGGTTCTTCTGCCCACCGAAAGCTGTAGACTTTTGACAGGCCCAAGCCGACGGGAGCGTTCCAATTGCTAAGGACCCGACCGAACCGGATTTCCGGCCGCCAGACGACTTCTTTGCTGATGCAGAGGAAGTAGAGCTGCACGCCGGATCTGTGCTCTACCATCCTGCTGGGATTTGGCATCATGTGGAATGCTTGGGCGAGGCTTGTCAAACGGTAGTCTCGTTCTTTCACACACTGAATGCTAAGAGAGGTTTCTGTATGCGAAGGACCACCTGATGCCCAGGTCTTGGGCGACCATGCACCAGCAACTTTGAACACGTATCTTCATGCGCAGTAAGGTCGAAGCTGAACGGCTCAAAGTGTGCCACCTAGACCTGCAACCTGACTAAACCACAAAGGGCCGAAACCTCTATCCCCGCGCAAGCAAGCACTGCAAGTACTGTATGCCAGGATGTCACGCAAGCACTGACGGAGTTCAGAATGGGGTTCTTGGCTTGGCCCCAGGCCATCCAGAAGATTTCATCACGAATAAAGTATAACCAATGCACAGCGAGGATGCTAGATACCAAATACGTTCGTTGTGCAGGTACACGGAGTTGATCAGACTCCGCTTCCCCCATGGTGGATAGCTTCGTTGGCACAGGTACCACCATGGGCCTGTGCCCCCTGCTGTGTGCTCTGCACTCAAGTTCAGTTATATGTAAATCGTAAATAGGAAATGGCTGCAGAGCGTGAGGAGAAGGCCCTTGGATACAGGGTTGTTACACACACACCCCGCCGTAGCGGGGTGAATTAATCAGACGAAGACGGTGAGCATGTAGAGCAGGTAGAGCTGTCGGGTGAACTTGCAGGATCTGGCAGCGGTGCAAGGAAAGTCGGTGGAGAACTTCTCGGAGAGGAGTTGGCAATTCGTGCCTTTGAAAGTGACGTCGATCAACATGACGAGCGTAGACTCTAGGTGCCAGTAGACCAAGGCAAAGTTGCCAACGATGACGAAGTATCAGTTGGCTCATTATGGAATGTAGTCGACGGTCAGCGAGAAGTAATGCGTGAAGTACGCTTGGAGATGGTGCAGTTGTGAACATGCTGTACTGGTAACCGCAGATGTTCGGGTCATAGTAATCCAGTCGTTGGAAAGAAGGATTGAGTTGACAAAGTCCATGGAGGGTGTCGAGGTAGCAGCGGTTCTGAGAGGTCGTGAATCGGTGCTGTGATATGACAAAGCGTGGGTCAAGGAGGGTGCTGGGGATCTGGAGATCGGGGGAGGTCATCGGACGAACTTGCCATACTCGGAGCTCCACCAGGTAGTCAAGCCACCATTCCAAAGGAATGTCGAGTAGGTGCGGGGCCATGAGTGTACGGGCGACGAAAGGAAGGAAAGGAGAGGCGGAGGACTAACCAAATATTGCTGAAAAGGCTGCGGTAGATCAAATGGACCACGGTCAAGATGCACAAGTGAGGGTCTTTGTCTCAAGAATTGCCGTCAGTGTCCTCCAAAGCTTCACCGTCTCAGAGCGGGGAGAAGACCATGTCGTTGTTGTTCCTGTTGCCAATAAGGATTGTCCGTTGTGATGGGTGGAGGAGGTGAGTGGCGGCGAGAAATCGTAGGTGTCCATTTGGAAAAGGAAAGGCAATGCGCTGAACACCAGCATGTGGTAATCCAGGGTCCGGACGAAGTAGGTCGCCACTGTGCTAGGGTAGGATCTCGAATACGAACACGTAGGCAAAGTCGTGATGCAGAGCGTAGATGGACGTGGGCTCGCCAACACAGTCGATTGCAGTATACGACGACCGAGGGCTGATAATGATAGATCGTGAACACCGTGTTGTCGTGGTGGAAGCCAAAGAAGTTGTGGGCGCTCATCTTGTGATCTTGAAGGGCGGCGAGGAACTGTTGCCAAACGCCATATTGATGCCAGGAACAATCACCGTGATGTGCGGTCAAAATGGAGAAGGCGGAGCGGGTGGTGTGGCGGTCATCAGTGTGTGGACGTTGGCAATGACGGGGATCCAATTGTATCACAGTCTGCATCTCGAAATAGGAGAGGATCATGGGGAGGACGTCAATGAAGGAAGCCATTCGTGGGTGAGGAAGGGAAACCAGCTGTGTTTGTACAGAAAAGCTGCGGTAAAAAGGCTGCGGGTGTGGGGATGACGAAACGGAGATGTCGGGGCATGTTTTCCAGAGCGGGATCTCGTTGGAATCAGGTACTCAGAAGTTCGCGGACGGACCGTCGTCTGCGAGCGGCACAATCCCGGTAGATGAGTGCCAAAGGAATGAGTTGGTCTTCTGGTAGGTCATAGCGGCGTCGTATCCGTAAATTGTCCGAAGCTGCAGTGGGTCCTCCTCGTTCATGTGCTATGATGTCCAACATAATGCGGGCGCGATGTCTAATGCAGTTCTGCACGTCCTGATAGTACGGGGAGGCAGGAGTGCATTGGCGCCATTGTCGGAGCCACTGTTGTCGGCGACGTTCTGCGGCATCTCCATGGAATGAAACGGTGGAATGTGTAGTGCCTGACTTGCTGCGGCGTACTCGATGTAATGTATAACCATTTCCTCGGGGAGGAATTCGGACACGAGGGGGAGCGTCCAATGTTGCTGAGGGAGGATTCGTCGTGGCTGGTGTAGCTCCTGTCGCTGGAGTGGTAGTGCTGGTCCCCGAAGGTGTCTTCCGTGGACGTTTCTTCGAACGGGACGAGGAGGTAGGTGGGTCCACTGTTTGTAGTTCCGTAGTGGGGGACAAAGAAGATGATGAAGACGATGAAGATGTCGAAGATGATGTTGACGTAGCCTTGGAAGGTCGAGATGATGTGGAAGAAGAGGAGGTAGTATGGTGGCGATGTCGTCGACGGCGTTTACTGGGTCGTGTTCTTGGGAGAGGAGAGGGAGAAAGAGGAAGGGTGCGATGAGGTGTGGGTTCCCCATCAACATCTGAACCTGCGGGAGGTAGACCAGCATCATGTGCGGAGGAGGCGTCCAGGTCTGAGTCCATGTCCGGGTCTGGTGTCCAGGTGACGTCGTCCAAGAGATAGGAATCGGGGGATGAACCGGCCATGACTAAGGGCTCTGGTGGTAACTTGACCTAAAATGCCTGCGAATAAATCAACGAACGGAAGGGCGCCAGTTCAATACACGCATGGGAGCAAGTTTTCCGGGGGTTCACTGACCTGTCGCCAACGTAGTCCAAAACGACGAAGCACGGACCGGGATGCGTCTTCCAGTGAGCGTTCAGAGAAACCTCGTTCACGATATAGATGAACAAGTTCACGAACTTGAGGTGCAATGACGGCTTTGGGCCAGGATAATCGGCAAATGAGATAAATCCGCGTGGTAAGTCCCTGAGTGTTCCTGCGTGTCGAAGAGACTGAACACGGAGAGCGCAAAGAGATACTGTTCCGTGGGAGGACAAGTCGGATGGAACGTTGTGCGGTGTCCACGACGGTGCCCAACAGTTCTTGTCCCGGAACATGTTCCAATTCCAAGGGAAGGCCATAGAAATGTGGATGTAGATATACCTCTTGGAACCAACCATACGATGACGTAGAGGATGAAGAGAGAGGATCGTGGCCTCGGTGGGAGTGGTGTCGTTGGCAGTCGTCCAGGGATTCCAGTTCCCCATCCCAAATCCGAAGGAGGCAACGATTGTCCACATAGCGTGAAGAACAGAAATAACGAGAGGTCAGCATCTGATCGCGAATGAGTTGGTGGAATGTGGCTTCCCACAGGGCTGCGGTCGCTCCGCACATTGAGGGGGCCATGGGTGAGCCCATAGAGGCCCCGCGATGTTGTACCAAAATCTCCGTGCCAACTGTGAAAAAGGAGTGACGTAGCAAGAACATAACCAATGAAGGTAAGTCACGAAGGCATAGAGGTTTGTAATGTGAACCGGCTTTTCGATATCGGCCTCGAAATAGGCGACCAAGTGAATTGCGGTCCCGCATCGTGATCTGTATGTCAGAGTCCAAGGGAATCTGTTGGTGGCGAGCGAACATGTCTGTCAACGACGAGATCGAGTGGTAAATGCGATCATGTGGAACCGAAGTGAAGAAACCAGAAAGATCTTGTTGAAGTAGTTGAAGTTCCACGGTGACCGGGTTGTTGCGGAAGGCATGGATGAACGTCTGGATGATGGAGTGGACGGTAGGAGAAACGAACTGAGGTGGAACAACCGTCTGTAGCATCTGTAGGACGGCGGTGGAAAGAAATTTCGCGAGCGTGGCACACCACGTGTTGGAATAGCTGACAATCGGGCGACCCTTCAAGACTTGTTTGGAGGGCTTGGGGAGCACGTAGGCGTACGGCAAAGATTCTTTGGGTGCCAGGGCCCAATGATAACGTGTAGGAACATGTCGTTTGATGGCTCGTTGTATATGTTCCGATAGCTGCATCGGGTTGGTGTCTCGTCGCCAGAAAACTGCAGGATCCAGAAAGGTTTTGGTCAAGATGTCGAAGTATTGTTGAGGACAAAATGCATAAGCCAAATGCGGTCCATGATCAATGGGGGAGATCACGATGTGCTCTGAGCTTTCCCGTAAGTTCTTGAGTTCGCGTAACTGTCTGCCGTCAGGTCGCATCCGTAGAGTTTGGCTGTGTAGTTGCCATTGGTGTGAGACAAAGACTTGCCAGCGAAGTAAGGATTGGTCAGGTTGTCGCCACAACTTGAACCATCGGTTCAAAGGGGCCACTGCAAACCTGCGAAATTGAGATTTGGTCAACCATCGGCCGTCGCTCATGTTTTCCCGATAGATGGATTCGTTCAGAACGACATCGGCCGGGGCTGCGACATGATCCGAGGGTGTGCGTTGAGTTGTTGACAACAGCACAGGAAGGGTTTCTCTGGGTCCCACTGTCGTAGCCATGCGTGGTGATTGAACAAGGTTTGACCAAGCGTAGGGGCCTTTTTCTCGGTAATGGTGTATCGTGGTAGGTGGTAAGGCGGGAACCATTCTCGGTGATGAAGTATGTAGCTGTCCAACCAATGTTGAGCTTGTCGTAAAAAGTCATGAGCCAATTGAGGAAGAGGAAGTAATCGGTGACGAGGCGGGATATCTCCTCCTTTGTAGCGAAGGGCTAGAAGCTTGTAGGGCACGTGTTTGATGTGGCTCATCCACGAAGACAAGGAAGCGAACGAGTAAGTAAAGGTAGGCGATCGGAGTGCTATTCCGACGTAGAACTCGTTGTGAGAAGAACTTGAGAATGCCATTGCTGCCGACATATTGTATGATTGTGGCCAGGGTCTCCCGTTGCTCGATGAGGGAGCGAGTGCCAAGGAGTTCCGGTAGATCCCGGTAGTGTGTGTACCGATGATGAGCGCGTAAAAGACGAGCTCCGTTGCCACCCTCCAAGAAGGTGGCGACCATGGGTGCTTCCAGTTGTACTCCCAATTTCCGTAGAAACGTGTAAACGAAAGGGGCATTCAAGTGTGGATGATATGTGGCAATTAGAGCTTGTTCCAAGGCGCGGACTTGTTCTTCAGTAGGTCGGTGCTGTAAAGTAATAGGTAGGTGATGGTCGTATGTACCGGCAGCGTGCCAAATGCGTAAGGCGGGCTCGAAGAACGCTTGAGTGCCGGAACAAAGTTGATTGTATTTGGATCGGCGGCTAACTTCCCGGTCGATGATCGTGTGGATGGTGGAGCCGATGTACCATCCGGGGTGTTTGTGGGAGACTTTGATGTAGACAACGCTGGACTGTAAATGATGTCGTAGAGTGTACGGCTGTACGTCCAAGTTGAAGAATAAATCCTGGAGACCGCGATGGTTGGTAGTAGTGGCGAACCGTAGGCGATGAAGTTGTAGGAACCACAGAGCGCGTACCCAGGAAAGACGTCCAAAGACATGATGTGGAAGAACTTGTCGTATAATCGGCAATGCCGCAATGTAAAAGTCCAGGAAAGATGTAAGAAGTCGGTGTGGATGAGGTGGTAGGCGGTGACGTACTGGGGGTCGCGGAGAAAATTGTGGAATATCGTTCTCGTCGTCTCCTAAATCTTCAGAGAAAAGGTGGTCAAAGCTGAAGATCTCCAGGCAGAAGAGGAGTCGGAGAGCGGACGTTTGTAAGGTGTGAGCAACCTGAACGCGTGTCAGTGCGTATCTGCTGATCAGCCACTCATGGATGCGCGAGTCAGAAATCGAAGGCAAAGTTTGTCGTAGTGTTGGTGTCAATCCATCAATCTTGAGGTCCGAGTCTTTGGTCCAGCCGGTTGGTGTGGTAAGGGACGTCCTGGTCGATGAAGTTATACCTGTGGAGGAAGATGTCGGAGTCCAAGGTGGATGGGACGTGTCATATGAGGAAGGACAGGTATAATGTACTCGAAGTGGTGACGGTCTGTGTGTGGGATCCGGACGGTGAGAGAAAATGGCATCGAGAGGGGGTGGTGGAATCCGTAAAGTTGAAGATGTAGACGGAGTTGTGGATGTCCTGGTAGTAGAACGTCGCAAAGATGAGGTCGGGGTTGCTCGGAGTGGTAGACTGGTAGAACGTCGGATGTCTGTGATCTTCTCGGATGATTGAAACCCATAACTGACCGGGATGTTGAAGAGGTAGAGGATGATGAGGAAGGGAAGAGTTCATGTCGTAGGTGGCAGGCAACGTCATCGTCACGTAGTGCAGAAAATTGTGCTGGTGAAAATGAAGAACCTTCTGTCAATTGTCGCATGACCTCGTTAACGAGTAGTAAGGCATCGGTGGACTCGAAAGCAAGCGGGTACACCGACTGGCCATTGGCAAAGCGGCGATACAGTGGGTGAAGTGGGCCCTGATGTAGGAAATCAATAAGTCGACTGGTCTGAGCTTGTCTGGTCTGAGCTTGTCTGTCACCTCGTACTCGTACATGAGGAGTGCTTTCCGCACGTACAGAATGGTGTCGACGTGGAGTGCGAGACCGGCGCCGCTCATGGACCATGGGCATAGGTGGGGGGACAGGAAACGTCCCGAATGTAAACGGCTGCGGACGAAAAAGGGGGAGGGGCAAACATGGACAACAAAGGATGGCAGGGTCGGACGGTTTTCCGACGTCAGGGCGGTATGGAGAGAATCAAGAGAAGTGCTGAAAACGTACGCGACGAACTGGTAGGGCAGCTCGTAGTATCGAGATGGTTGTTTCCACGCCTTCCTCGTCGTCCCAGTAGAAAAGTTTGCACGGAGTGCCTTGCCGTAGGGCAGCTTGCGGGATGCGGGCGAGGTGTAGTTGCAAATGTTCGGTGGCATCGAGACAATCACGTAGAACGTAGCACCATTCCGAACAAACAGCTGCCGTTGTCTGACAAATGAATAAACTCACGTGTTGTAGGGAGACGCGAAAGACTGCTTCATGGTATCCGTGTCGAATCAATCGCGGTGTGCAGCATTGAAGCCGGGCCCTTCGCATGGAGCTGGTAATCAGATCGCACGACCTGGTCACCCACAAAGGCAAGTTGTCATGTGATTCTGGGGAGTCGTCAGCATCGTCGTGTAACTCCAAGATCACATCGATGTACTGTAGGTACGAGGTGATGTGCGCGAGCGAGGCAATGGGGAAGGGAACACTCATGATGATGATCGAAACGGCTGCGGCATGTATCCAAGAGAGAACAAGGAACACGGCACAAAGGGCGGCAGCAGTCTGTTTTGCCGTCAACGTCTCCAAGTCGGTGTGGCACCTGGAGGTAGTTCAATGGCCGGTTGCCAGGTCGTCCGGCGGGCTTCAAGTAGACTGCCACAAGCGGGTTCTTCTCGGAGGATTTCAGCGTCCTTGACGGTGGCAATCGCAGTGGTGCTCCTCATGTAGGAGAGGTGTCGGTCGCCCTGGAGTAACTGAAAGTGCGATGGGTGCAGATAACGACCATGGCGTTGATGAAGGAGCTGCGAGAGTCGTTGTTTCACATGGTCAATGAGCATGTCGCTCCACACATGAAAGTCAAACCACTCCGCATGTCCACCGTCGTCGGGTAGGTCACAGCAAAGGAACCATGCCGGAATCAGAACACGCAGACGTATTAGATTAGGTGGAATGGGTAGCCCGGCGACGGCGGCTGATCGTTTCATAGAGCTCGGCGTGAAGAAGGGCGCGGCCGTGTTGTAAAACAATGGGAGAAACGGCTGCGGGATCCATAAATCAGAGGAAAGGGTTGCGACACGAAAACAATGGGGCATCGGGCATATGATCTTTTCCGTGCGGGCAGTCAAGAAGAGTGTATGAAGGCCAGAATGCGGAACTCGGCGTCATGGATCCATATCATTGGCGGAGGCTGTGGTGAAGAACACGCGGCGGTGGTAATGGAGACATTGTCCCAACAACAGGTAGGAGCGGGCGCGTAGACACCGTAGCTGTGTTTGCAACAACTCCATAGCCTCCCAAGTGTGAATTTCATGAGGGATCATCAATGTCAGAACCGCATCTGAAAACCGGACCACGTCAGCGTAGGTGGTGCCGATGGGTAGGATGCATGGAGGCAGAAATGGTCCTCGCATACGGGGAGTAGGTTCACCTGGTAGTAGTTGAGCGGGCCGAGGTTGATGAACGTCCCGAGTAATGAAGTGGGTAATGTTGCGCCCGTGCAAGAAATGGATGACTTCATAGTTCATACTGCGGTTGACCCGGAGGAGCTGCGTGGTGAGATACAAGTCGAGTACAATCTCGAACAACCCATGGTAAGAATTATCCGCGATCTGGACGACCTCATAATACATGTTACAGGCCTCCGTCATCACCTCGTGCATAATCTGGTGGATGTGCGGTCGCGGTGAGGTCGAGGAGAACGGAACCAACCAGCCTCGCATCAAGATGAAAGGAGAAAGCCAAAAATTGACCGGGACGTCAGTGAAGGTGGAAATCGTACGGTTTTCTCCAGAGGATAGTGAGACATAGGTGGTCGAGGGGGTCGGTGTAGTGCGATCCCTGCGAGATTCTCGAGCAGCTGCCACCCATTCGCGGTATTCAGAGGTAGTAGGAAGGTCCACCAGTGCCTCCGGTGCCAAGTTCGCCATGGTGTGATGAGCAAGTGGATGAAGGGTAAGCCAAGTAGCTGAAACGGCTGCGGGTAGAGGACAACGGGTAACAACTCAGAGTGTGTGAAATCAGTGATGAAAAGGAAGAGCAAGTGAGGAGTCTTTGTGTCCCACGATCATCCGCTCCAGGAGGTGTCCTGAAGATGTCTGCTCTGCAGGGCGGTGCCAAAGGCATGGAGTCGTAATCGGAATAGACGACTGCGGGGGACCTCCGTGCAATCGAACTCAGTCAAATAGGAGGGAATGCCCAGGCGGTATGTCAATGAGGAGAACCGCACAATGCTGGAGAACTCCGAGCCAAGTGGAAGACGCCGACGAAGAAGATCAGGAGGTTCGGAACGATCCGCGGGTAGGAGGGCAACTGTGGTCATGGAGCGAGCGAGGAGGTAGATGGCGAGTGCATCATTAAGATGGCGGTTGGTGGCCGAAAGTGCCGAGATGACGCCGATGTCGAAGGTGAGAACAAATAGGCCATGATAATAGTTGTCCCCAACGCGAAAGAACCCGTAGAAGAGGTTAGTGTGACGGTCAATGAGCTCTGCCAGACGATCACGGATCATGATGTCATCGGGATGTCGTGTGGTCTGCCGAATAGAATTGCCTGGACTGCCATCAATAGGGGGGTGAGTCGCGGCCACGGCGTACGCGAACAAGTTCTGGTGGTAGTCCAAGAGCTGATGCACAAATCCGCAAGGAAGTGTGGAAAGCTGGAGCGGCATGGTGTTAATGTCAAAAACCCTTAAGGAAACGGCTTCGGAAAGTGTGATCATGTGAATCAACGTCCAGGCAGGCATTGCAACGCTGCAAACTGTTTCCGTTCGACTGCAGCCACCCCCACGATGGTAGCAGTTGATGCGATGTGCCATCTGAAAGATAGTGAAGACGATCCCGCTCATGTGCTGGGAGCAGTAGCAGGAACCGCGGCTGGCTGGAAGGCGGAGAGGACCGCCGTCATCGCTAATAGCTTTTGTTGGTTGACTTCAGACAACTTGGAAGCCAAACTGACTGTCAATCCCCAATCTACAAGGGTTTTGTCCAGGGGTGGTAGGACGCCCGAAGTGGCCTCTTTCAAGATGCGCTGTAACTCGGTGAGCTTCGGTGTGTAGGATTCGCGATGGAGCTTGATGAGACCGTCGAGCCATTTCTTCACATCGGCGGTAGAGGCGGATTTGGGGGAGTTGGAAGCGAGGACAGCGCGGCGATCAAGTCGTTCGAACTTGGAGAAGGAGTCCCGGAGTCTGGTGGCAGCATCTGGTGGAGGGTTCGGTTCTGCTAGTGGATGAGGTAAGGTCTCGGCGCCCGTGCCAGCGGCAAGCAACCTGAGCTGGTCGTTGTCCTGCTGCAATCGTTGAATTTGTTCCAGAAGTCCAGGTCGTCCTCCGGCTGCACCTTCTCCGTGGGGTAGTAGATCATTAATCGTCGCAGCAACCTTGTCCGCCACGTGTTGCAAGAGCTGAGCGCGATACGCCCATACGGTAAGGTCGCGTGGGCCTTCGGTAGCAACGGTATGGTTGTCGTGTAGTTGTTTAAGGACATCAGAGATGTCGTATTGGTCCGAGGACTTGCGGAGCGTCCGAATAATGAATGACGCCAAAAGCGCTTCCTGTCGCGTCCTGAAAATTTCAATCACAAGAGGGCGGCCAGCCGCCAGCAGGCGGACGATCCATGCTTGCCCCGCATTCGGGGTAAGCGACACAACAGGTACGAGATGAATAGGCATTTCGGCGATGCCGAGACGCCGGGTAAAGGCAGTGTCTACGACATTGCGCGGTAAAGGGAAACCGCGGTCTGGGTTCGCGTCAAGGAAGAGGTCGGTGGTTTCCCAGTTGGCGCCGAGCGGATAGATGTCTTCGTAGCGTTCCTGAAGTAGGCGGTGGTCTCGAGCGGAAGGAGGATCGCGGCGATCACGGCGAGGTTCACGTCGAGCTGGAGGTGCACCGGAGGAAGAATAGTGGGATGGATCATCATGAGGTGGGGGAGTGGAGTGCACCCGGCTGTCAGAGTGTGGTGCCCGTCGGTCAGAGTCGGAAGGAGGAGGATGTCGTCGAGACGATGGCCGTGGTGAAGAATAGTGTAGCCGACGTCGTGGGGGAGAATCAGCATCAGGATCTCGATGTCGATGTTGTCTGATCGAAGTGCCACGGTGGCGGTGGCGGTGATGTTCCGGCGTGTTGGACACCGGGGTTCGGCTGCGATGTCGTCGGGACCGAGGAGGAGACGTACGGCTGTGTGCGCGATTGTCCCGGAAGGACCCCGACCTGGGAGGTTGCGTCGTAATGTTCCGCTGGGACGAATAGGGATCGTGTCGAGAAGGTTCATCACGTCCATGTAGACGATGTCGTCGGGAAGGTGGAGTGCGAGAGCGGTGTGGAGGCATAAGGAGGAGGAAGAGTGGGAGGAGGTGTGAGGAAGCAGGCGAAAGGAGCCAAAATAAAAACGGCTGCGGGAAGTGAGCTCGCTTAAGAACTGCTGCAGTAGCAAATGGTCCTCTTTGTCCAGGTCCTGAGCGCGCATCATGAGAAACGTCCGAGCCGGATCAGAGGTAACTCCTGGTAGCTGGAGGGAATGAAGACCCAATGCTGAATTCCACGGTGTAACGCCATACCGCGGACTTGTTGTGGACAAAACGGATGGAAGATGGACAGGCACGGTCGAGAAGAATGTGACCGTGGAAGATCGGGTGTGCGTTCCACGTAGAAGGCATATTGGAGTCCACGATCACGAAGAAGGGCTCGTACGGCGTAGTATGTTCGCGAGCAGGTCACCATCAAAGAAGCAACGACGCCGGGATGAAATGTGATCTCGGCGAGGGCATAGTGAAGGTGATAGTCGCGTTCCGTCCGGAACGCAAGGGCCTGGCCATGTAGTTCAGCAATAGGAAAGAGGCACCTTAACGTGGAGTCCGGAGCGGGTGTACGGTCAGAAGCAGTGTCCATCATCGAGTCCGGAGGGACGAGAGCTGTACGTAGACGAAGTTCCAAGAGTGGTAAGAACACCCGGAAGAGAATGAAAGGATCAGTCAATACGTCCAAGTACTCCAGGACAGTTGCCGAAGTGGATGACGACAAGGTCGAGCAGGAAGAGGAGGCAGAGGATGAAAAAGGAGCAGAGCGTCGGAAAGGCATGTATGGTACCAGGGAAGGGCAGGACTGTGGAGTGATGTAGAAAATGGCTGCGGAACATCCAAAAAGGAAGGAGCAGAGTCGGCGAGGGCACATGTTTTGTTCAGGCCCGAGCGACAGAGTAGAGAGTCAGGGGTGGGCGCTGCTGGTCTCCGCTCAGATCCCGTCGGTGTCGATCACGGTCTCGATCGCGATGGGGAACATCACGCGCACCTCGAGAGCGGTCAGGATCCTCACGATCATCACGGTCTCGGTCAGCACGATCGCGGCGGCGACGCCGACTGCGGGATCGGCCGGTTGTCGCCGTTGTGGTCCGTGGAGGAGGAAGTTGCGGTCGGGCTTTGACCGGTACATAAGTCAAAGTGCCATCAGCATCGACCTTAGGTGCAAGAGGTCGTCCAGTGTGCTTGGAGACAGCCGGAGGTGGAACTGTGTGGCCGATCGGGATGGCATCAGAATGTCCCGGGGTTGATGGCATAGGAGGAGAAGAAGGTCCAGCAGGTAGCGGGTCAGGAGGAAGTGGGGATACCGAGCGACGTCGTCGGCGATGACGATCACGATCGCGGTCTTCAGCGCGAGAACGTTCTTCATCTCGAGGGCGGCCGCGATCTCGTCTCCGTAGTCGTGGCAGGGTTTGGCGCTGGGAGGGATCCACATGAGGAGGAATCGGTGGTGGTCCCATGGGAGCCGGAGGGGCCACACTGCCGTCTGGAAGTACTTGAGGTCCAGGAGAGTCGTAGGCGGCTTGACCAGAATAAGGGCCTGGGTCACTGGAGGTGAGCGGCGCTGTGGCAGGTGGGGGAGCATCGGGAGGCGGTGGAGTAGATGTCGTAGCCACCGGTGTCACAGGGGTCAACGTCGGTCGATTCTGATGGGCTCGTAGTAATACATCACGTACTTGGAGCAGTTGGTGGTCGGACAACGACTCGAAAAACACCAAGAACAACTGCAAATATTCAGAAGTGAAGGCGGAGGAGGCCATGATGTGCTAGGAAGGTTTCAGCAAAACGGCTGCGGGATGAAGAGGAATAAGGCTGCAACAACAAAGAGACCAGCCATGCCACACCGCAAATCACGCACACCTTTTGTGGGTCCTCTCACATGAACACGGCAATGCCTTCTGGTTGTGCAAGCGTGGAGTGCACGCCCCAACGGTTGTCGTTGCCGTGCAGGATGGAGACGAAGTAGTTCGCCGCGTTTTCGGGGACGGTGCCCCCACTGTCGCTCTTCAGGTGATAGGCCGCGGGAGTGTTGGGGAGCACTGAAGACGGTGTATCGGTAGGCGCGGCATTGGCTATGTCGAGATAGCAAATGGGGATTCGGCCATATACACAAATCGGACGGGGAGAACCCCATCCTCCGAACTTGGCTGCAGCCCGTAAGGCTCCGCTGAGACTGTGGACGGAAGCGCGAGAGTAAAAAGCAGGACTCGGCAGCCAAGAAGCGTCAAGGGGGTCGAAGTTGCTGGGGCGGATGCAGCCTTCTTTTAGGATGCCAAAAGCCGCCTGAAGGTCCGTGTTGTGACCGAAATATGCGACTGCAGGTGCCCCGCTAACACGCTGTGCTGCTGCCGGGAAGGGGAGCGAAACCATCAGCATCGGTCTGCCTGCTTGGTCTGGTTGATGTTGGGGAGCCTCGACGTGTGTAAACTTGAACTGAACACTGTGAGGATGGTATCCAGCATGTACCAGCAGATGCATCACTGTAAGTATCGGATCGGCTAGAGTGAAAGGCACATCAACTTGGCGTCCCTCCAAGAGTAACTCCCGTTGACATTGTCGACGATGAGGGAGCGCTTTGAAGTAGGACCTGTATTGCAGCAATGCAGTATATACTCGATCCCAGTGTACCGCCTTGAGGGAGCCCAGTCGTGTGGAGTAATCGGATTGCAGGTAGGTATCAAGTTGGCCTGCCGTGGCCAAACACTGGCGTAAGGTTGACAAAGTGCAGGCGGAGCTGAAGGGAGCTGCTGAGGTCGAAGATGCTGTAGGTGGCGAGGTCGAGGATGCCGTAGGGGTAGTAGACGGGTCCGGCGGTGAGGTAGAGACATAGGCAGCAGGCACTGACTGGTCGTTGTTGGAGGAAGACGGGGTTGAGCCAGTGGGAAGTAAACCAGGCCAAAACGGGCTCGGAGGAAGAGGAGAAAGATCAGGGAGAGTGCTTGGAGCTGCCATATCAATAGGTCGTGGAGGCTGTAAAGGGGCAGCGATTCGGCCAGTCAAAGTAGAACGTTGAGGTGCCGCAGTCCGGGTCGTAGGTGCCGCCGGCGTTGACGACGAAGAGGAAGAGGAAGACGATGAGGACGCAGACCTCGGGCGTCGCCGAGATCGTGATCGAGAGGGTGCAGTCGTCCAGAGTCCAGGTGCACAGGATGGACGGGGACGAGGAGGCATGGCGAATGCAGACAAGCAATGCACAGCCTACAACAACAACTACTACAGGGAAAAGCCACTAGAACGTTACGGTCAAAACTCTTCCTGCCTGAGTCCTTGGGTATGAGTGCTTGAAGCCGCTTTAGCTGCAATCGCGTTTTGGTAGGCATGAAGCCGAATTTGTGGGTGCCATGAGAAGCGGTTAGGCCATGTGGCTTCACTGCTCTCCTCATTGAACTGATCTAAGCGCTGACACTGAATTTGGCGCCTCCGAACTTGGAGGATCTGAGTGCAGCACCGAGGCATACACCACCGTCCCGGAGGACTACACACTGAATGCTAAGAGAGGTTTCTGTATGCGAAGGACCACCTGATGCCCAGGTCTTGGGCGACCATGCACCAGCAACTTTGAACACGTATCTTCATGCGCAGTAAGGTCGAAGCTGAACGGCTCAAAGTGTGCCACCTAGACCTGCAACCTGACTAAACCACAAAGGGCCGAAACCTCTATCCCCGCGCAAGCAAGCACTGCAAGTACTGTATGCCAGGATGTCACGCAAGCACTGACGGAGTTCAGAATGGGGTTCTTGGCTTGGCCCCAGGCCATCCAGAAGATTTCATCACGAATAAAGTATAACCAATGCACAGCGAGGATGCTAGATACCAAATACGTTCGTTGTGCAGGTACACGGAGTTGATCAGACTCCGCTTCCCCCATGGTGGATAGCTTCGTTGGCACAGGTACCACCATGGGCCTGTGCCCCCTGCTGTGTGCTCTGCACTCAAGTTCAGTTATATGTAAATCGTAAATAGGAAATGGCTGCAGAGCGTGAGGAGAAGGCCCTTGGATACAGGGTTGTCACACACACACACACACACACACACACACACACACAGACAGACACGAACATTCAGGCCCGCAACGCAGAGCTTTCGTGCACTGAGGAAGAGAGCATCTCAATCAACGTATCGCTCTCCATTGCCACCTGGGCTGACTTGGAGCCTTGGCAAAACGAAGCCCAGGCTTTGACACAGGAAGAGAGAGAGCAAGCAAGCAAGAGACTTCACCCGGGCTTAGGTCGGCGATGCCGTGCGTCAGCTTCTCTGGGCCTCCCCCACTTTGCGACAGCCTCTGGTGGGTTTGGACTGCATGGATCCGTCGCACGTCCGACAAACAGAGCCTCGGACCGTCAGCATGCGCAGTGAGCCCTTAACCCTGACTTGACTTGAACATCTGAGCACCTGGAACGCACCCTGAAGGTAGGCCAGAAGCTCAAGGAAGCAAAGCGGGACTTCAACAAATTGACGGCTGAAGATCTTCTTCCAGCAGCCATGCTCGAATCGCCCAGGCCCGACGGCGAACTTGCGGCGGTTTTACCTGATTTCATGGTAAAGTCGCACAGCGGGGAAAGTCTTTCGAAGATTGAATAGAAAGGCGCAAGTCCCGGGATCCCATCACCTTCCAAAGCCAACACCAAAGTCGCAACCAGGGGCTTTTTTCCTAGGGTTTGGGGCTGCCTTACTATGTTTTAAGGATTTTTGATTAGGGTCTAGGGCTGTTCTACCCATCCAGCCGCGTGGCCTTGCCCCGGGGGCGTTTTTTTCTGGAGGCTGCCCTCGCGGATTCACCTGAGCAAGTCTCTGCTCGGAAAGGACCTGCACGTCGCGCAGCTCGGCTTCGTTGAACTCTGCTCTGCGTTGGACGGATAAGAACGTCATTCATAGATACGATAGACTTGCGACCATACTAGTACTAGTAGCAGCAGTGATTGCAATCACTGCCATAAGCAATGAGAGTATGGATCGTAGCAAGAATGTCGAGCATTCCAGAATTCGTGGCCTCTTCTGCCCTCACCAGGCAGGCGCAGAGCTTCCGCTTCGGTCAGTTAGCCAGCCTGGTGGAGCTGCCGGAAACCGACTCAGACTCTGACGAGGCGCCGGGTACCGAAGAGGAAGAGCACAAGTAGCAAGTAGCCCAAAACCGCGGCGACTCGCGACGTTTTCTGAGGAGGAGGACCTCCCCAAGAACGCGAGGAGGTATGCCTTGCATATCAACTTTGGCAACGAGGACACCGTCACGGGGTGTTGCGTTGGAGAGGAGAGGAGCCCGGAGGGAACTCCGGCAGGACGTGGGCTCGTGGATTCGTGTGGTGTTCGTGGCCCCAAGCCCGGCTCTTCGCACTGCGATGGCATGGCTTGCAAAGCGACAGCTTGCCGCACGCTGGGCACTTACAGCTGTTTTTGTGGATTCCAGGCTTCCCAAAAGGGCATGAGAAGTGTGACGTTCGCGTGCTAGACAGACACCAGATGACAAGGACGATTCAAGCAGTGATCTTTGCTTCTGAGGCGCAGGAGCCTGCAAAGTCTGTTTCAAAGCCAAGGAGAGCCATGTCGAAGTCGTGAGTTTCGGGACACGTCGAGTCTCTTGTCCCAGCCTTTGCAGTCCGATGGGCAGGAGCTGGTCCAGGCATCGGACATGAGCTGGACGCAGACGACAAGGTGAAATAACGGCTGTCACGAGACCTCCGTAGCTTTCGAGATTTGCTCGGATGAGTTGCAGGCTGATTCGAGTCTCGCCCTCAGCCTCGGACAGCAACGTTTGCCACTGCTTGTGTCAGTGCAGCATCTTCACCCGCTGCAGTCTTGTAACTATGTGACTGGCACGACACGACTTGCATGTACACTTGAGCACGCTTGTGTACAGATGCCTCAGATGCATCGCGCACCTTCTGCTCATAGGTGCTACGATACTGCGGCTACATCTGCCTCGAGACGTGACTCCGCCGACAGCGAAAGCCAGAGCCTACGAACCCGGCGCGAAGTACTCGCCGAGAAGCAGAGGACTCCAGTCGGAGGAGATCGGAGCAGAAGCTCGGAGATCAAAGGCGCTGGCGGGGCACAAAGGCCGATGAGACGCCACGGGACGCCGGCGCTTCCTCCAGGCTGTGCTCTGCAGCGGGCGCATCCGAAAAAGAGAGAGAGACCTGGCATAGCCGAGCTGCTGTTTGTCGGGCTGTAGGAGCTGAATGTAGGGGCTGTAGGGGGATGTGGGGAGCTTTCCGTCCGCGGCCCGTGCTCGAGCTTCTATGGGGGCCACGCTCCGCAGAGCCTCGGGCTCGGGGCCATGGGGCCGGGAACTCGGAAGACCCCAGAAACTCTCCGCCAGTGACGTCGCTTGTGGCTTGGTTATCCAATAATCCGATCAAGAGGTCTGGAGGCTCCACGGATTCAAAGAAAAAAGGCTGGCTGACTGCAGCATGCAGCCCGTGAGTGTTTACATGCGGACAGTGCAGCGGTTCGCTCGGAGGTGAAGAGAAGTACAAGCCGGAGGAACCTGCTGCAGATCCCACTGCCAGCGGGGATGTTGCGCAGGTTGCAAAACCTCGACGCTTGAAGAAGGCAGGAACTGCTCGCAGTCCCAAACTGTTGAAGCGGAAGCACTGTGAAGAAGGGTCGGGTAGTGTTCCACAGCGGTGTTCTTTTTGCACTCCTCGCAGTTCCCTAAACCCAAACTCTACGGCCTGCTGCTGGCTGATGTCCTGGTAGTAACGGTAGCAACCTGATCTTATGAAGCCGGCCTGCGTTGAGCGAGTGTGCGAGTCGAAACAGCGCAGGCTGCTACTCGAGCACGGCTCGAGGACTGACTGCACCTTAAAGCTGGAAAGGGTTGTTTTGTTTTTTAAATTGCCCGGCTTCGGGCAACGACATTTTGTGCATGATCAGCCGCCAGCTTGAATCGCAGGAGCGCAGCACTTCACCTCGTCACTGGCCTGCATCGGTTGCAGGTCGAAGCGAGGCTTCAGGTGGTCAACGGGTGACAGGGTACGAGAGGCAGGAGAAGGAGGAATGGTCGTCGTCGTCTCGGTAGTAGTGCAGCAAGAGTGCGCCATGGCTTCTCCCCAAAGGAAGGCATGGTCAAGACTGTTTGCATTCAGGAGTTGCGGTTGTCGTGCCTTCCGTATTTGTCGTAAGGTCCCCCAGATGCTGCAGACCACAAGGAGCCCACGGTTCCGGCCACTGAGGTCCAGAAATATCCTTGGAGCTTCGCACATGTGCAGGCAAGTGTGCCCACCGCCCGGCCAGGTGCGTCCTTGCGACAGCTGTGGTGAGATGAGAAAAACAACCAATTTTTCCCGTGGTGACGAGGTGCCAGGCTTAGTCCAGCAAGTCCAGCAGTCTGGCACAACAACACGGCATTTTCAACACGTCCGAATCGGATTGGGGTAGCATGCAGCATTCGCATACTAAGTCGCAATGGCTTTGTGCCGCCTGCCAGCTCACCAACGGAGGCTTGGTTCGGGTTTCTGGGAATTCCTGAAAACTTGAGAAGGGCGGAGGACGGAGGGAGAGTGAGAGACAGCCTCCCTGAACTGAACGAAGTATGGTTGTGCCCGTCATGTGTGCTGGCATTCCAACAAGTCCAACGCTTCCAAAGTGGTTGGGCCTGCGGATGCGCGAGGTGCACTGACGAGCAATGAAGGTGAGAAGAACCGCATGCAAAGTTTTCCCTTTCCTAACTGAGTCTGGGACCGAGCAACGATGGCATAGGATGACATAGGCACGGGGTTGACCCAAACCCCTTCACTCTGCAAGACCAGACACTCTGCGAACTTGTCATGATTCGGGGCTTGGAGGAGGAATGAGGACATGAGGCCGCAGAAAGAGTTCAGGATGAGCCGAAGAGCCAAAAGGGCCCTAGGCCCTAGGCCCTAGGTTAGTTCGGGGGACGAGCCAAAATTAGCCAACTTCTCAGCGTCTGTAGGTGTTCTGCATGTAGTTGTAGGCCCATGGAGCCTCTGGCCAGGTCTGGCCTTCGGTGCAAGACAAAAGCAGAAGAGGCTCTTGGAATGTGCTGTGCGGTGCTGTGCGGTGCTGTGACTGTTCTGGGAATGATCTGCACTGCTCTGCCATGCCAGGCTCAACGCGACCTCAGCGCAGTGGGCTCGGCAGCGAGCAAGAATCTGCATGAGATGTTGCCGTTGACCTTGCTCGAGCGAAGATACTGGATTGCGTTGCATCAAGGTTGAAGCCGCAACCTGTGTTTAGACGGCAGAACAGTGACAAGCAGCTCAGGAGCAGGGCCTGCAAGCTGCATGCAGGGTTGTAGTTGTAGTCCGAGCCAGTCCGAGATGGAGGCAGCAGGAATGTACGCAAAGTAGCAAGTAGCAAGGTACACCTTTAGAAATGGCTTGGCAGGAGCAAGCTGAGTGTTTTCTCGGATGACGACAGCGAACACAGATCAAACATCGGAAGGGAGAGAAGGCCCTTTTGCGATCCCAATCCTTCGTTCCGAGATTTGGAATGGTCAACCAATGCGTGTCACAGGCGCGGCAGATGTAAGACCAACAATAACGACACTGGCCATGAGCTGAGTTTGAGTGGGTCATGACTGTTGGCGGGATTGATGAGTTCCCCGAATTTGTGGAAGCACCCTGGCAGGTCTAGCGAGCAACAGCATGGAACCCAGTCACCCCGACAAACCGACTGCGGTCCCTTTTGTCGTTTACCAAGAACTGCCCTTGACTGCCGAGGCCTGGCACCCCCCGATGCTGACAGCGGCACGCGCCGGCCTGAGCAAGACAGCCCATGGAGCATGTTTAGGTGTCTGTCTGTTTTTACACCAGAGCCAAGTTGCAACAAGAGTGAGTCTGAGTCTGCAACAGGAACGGCTGCATTCGGCCAGCGTGACAGTTGAATCGAGAAAATGCTTCGCGAGGCCGCAGAGAAGAGCAAAGCTCATGCGGGCGAACACTGCGAATCTTAGCGGTATTGGCAAGGGGCGACGGGCTCAGAGCGACCTGGTCGAGAGTCCTCGAGTCCTTAGACTAGAGTCCCAGAGTCCTTTGAGCCCTGGGCCAGGAGCACCGTCAGCAGCGAAGGTAGCCAGGCCACAGCCCAAGGGTTCACTTAGACTTGATGCTCACTGCGCCTCTTCTCTCTGGATGAAGGAGATTCCATCCTGTCATGATGTTTCCGGCAGCTGCTTTGCTCAGACTGGAAGCGTTTTGCAGCAAAAGCTCTCTCTAGAGAAGCAATGTCGGAGGGAAAGGCAAGGCGCAAGATCACCGTGGCCACTTGTCCTGCAATTCAGCTGAAGGCTTCATGCGAAGATGAAAAGAGCCATGATGCGAATCCAATGCGAATGCTTCTGGAGGCCGAGCTTGAAAAGCACAGCTCCGAAGACAATGCATGGATGGCTGTTCATGGCTTGGTGCTGAACCTCTCCAAGGCCCTTCAGCGTCGTGTTTCATCGAACGAAAGAAGGGGTGGACGGAACATGCCAAAGCAGGGAACTCATGCGCCAGGATTTCTTGGACGAGCACCCAGGAGGTCCGGACGTAGTGACAGCGCTGGCTGGCAAGGACCGAAATCCGCACGATCCGTGCCGACGATGACGGTAAACGTAGCCAGACTGAGCCAGATGGATTGACAGATGGCCTGGATGTTAGTGATCTGCGTAGCTAGGACTGTTAAGAACACAGCGAACCGAGCGCCGTGCCAAGATGCGAGTTTTGGCATGTCCCATTTCCGAAAAGAGGCACCTCTTCGGGGCGGCATTCCGCAGCAGCTCAATCAAAGGCAAAGGTTAGCTGCAGCAAGCAGCAGCAATGATGAGCCAACGAAGAATTGCAAGGAAGGTGAATGCCGGCGGCAGCACCAACACGTGTGTCTGTTATACCGTCAGTCATTCTTCGACCTGTAATAGAGTCAAGTCTGGGTTTGATCAGACAACCGCTTTGGGGTGGCCTTGCAGCCGGCAGGATGGCACACAGGACTTCGAGGACATCTCGCACAGCGACAGTGCTCGAGACTGGGCCAGCAAGCTTCCCGACGGCATGCGGCTTGGGGCTTTGAAAGGGGTCGAAGAGGAAGCGTAAGACGTGTTGCTGTAGATCGGAGATTCTGCTGTGGATGGGGGGGATCTATATAGTCAACTTGTTGCCTGCCAACCTTCGGGAACTTGACTAAGGCTGATCATCGGCTACATGGAGAGTGCTGCGGATGAAGAGGGAATCCAAACAAAGCTTGTTCCCAAACATGCTGAAGCAGCAGCGAAATCCGGAGCTGCCGGTGGTTTGGGAGCCTTTGTGCCTGCAGTGCTGGTCCTCGCACTGGCAGCAGCAGCCTATTTCTTCCTGAACAAAGCCTGAAGAACCGCAGGGAAAGTATGAGGGCATTTTTCGCGACGAGCCACCACCCTTTTGCGTCTCTCCCGCGAGGTGTGGCCAAACGTTGCTCTTGTAGCTAAGCCCCTCCTGCACGTACAGTGGAGTTGCCCGCAGAAAAGGGGATGTTCCGTGCTACCCTTGTCGATAACTATGCTATGCCCATGCCGTGGCTTCTTGAGCCTTGCTGAGGCCATGGAAGCGAAGGAAGTCTTGACTAGCGCACGGGCCCCAGCAGAGCAGTTTAGAGAGCAGCGCAAGCGTGTGTTTCTTCCGTCATGAGAGGTCAAAGAGCCCAAAGCCGGTGAGCATCGGAAGAAGGCCCGGAAGAGACATGAGGTGCTAGATTCTGCCAGAGGTGAGAGGACTCAAAGTACTTTCCTCTGAGGCTCCTGAGAAGCCTGGGTCGGCAGAGCTTTCCGACGGAGAGGGCGTCAAGGCCTGGAATGTTCCGATCTGCGGAGGCCTTTCATTTCCCGGAAAACGTGGCGTGGCGAAATGAAAGGTGCCACCGCTTCCTCAGCGGACATTGCCTGGCGGCTTCACAGTAGGCGAGAGAGCGGCGCTTCCGGCCGCATTTCTTCTCTGAGTCCAGAGCTTGCTGCAGAATCCTGTGTCCCTCGCATCCCTGAGCTACGTCGTGCCAGGTGACGCTCATTTCTAGAGAGGCACAGAATCAGACGATGCCCCGGCATGTCTTCCGCACCTGAAAAGGGTTAGATCGCACCTGAAGAAGGGTTGAGCGAGCACGCCCCTTGCAGCGCTGGGTCATGTCAGGCTCATCATGGAATTGGGCCAGGAGGGGAACATTGTCGGTGCAGCTTGCAGCTGAGCACTGGTAACCTACAGTGGCCGCTCAAACGGTCAGGCAGACTCCTTTTGAACCCTCGAGGTGGAGCGTCGCTTCGGAGGCGAGGTGGACCTCCGCCTGCTGGCTGGGCACTCGGAAATTCAGATGAGAAGCATCGTGGCTTAGGGCGCTCAGGATGGCTCAGGGTCCAAGTCTGTCCCTTTCTTGAAGCTTCTTTCAGCTTCTTGCGTCAATTCGTCAAACTTGACCGGCCCCCAGCCCTTGATTCAAAAAGTAGCATACTTTTCGAGTGGCTCATAGCTCTCATAGCTAAGAAGTTGAGGCTTCAGCTTCGGATGTGTGGTGCGGGTGATGTCAGAATTAGGCTAGACAAGTAGGCCCTGAAATAGCGTCATGTCTTGGCACAAAGGTCCAGCTTCCTCGTGGAGTCTCTTGGTGCTGCCGGCCAGAAATTAAAATCTTGAGCCCTTCCTGATTTTGCCTATCAAGCTGGCGAGACAAGGGGCAAGTCGCGGCAGGTGGCTCTCGCCGCTCCAGATCAGCCAGCACCTCAACCCCATACCCTAACACCTCGACAAGGCGATCCCGAGGTGCCATCCCCGTTTGCTTTCAGATGACACTTTCTGAGGTCAGCCTGCTCAATTTGGTGCAGCGCGCGCTGCCGGAATATTTGGATTCAATTGGGGTAGCCGGGCAAGGGCCTTGGAGCATCGAGACGTTCTGTTCCCAGATTTCCTTTTGCCGTTTTAAGGTAAAGTCTCTAGTGACTTTGCTGAACCCGCCATCCGAGCAGCCACACCAGGTGGGCCTTGGGAGCAAAGATGGTTTGTTTCATTCCTTGCTTGCAGCGATTCTGACCGGCGCATTTCGATTTTGGCTCTGAAGCAAGGGCCCAGAGCAGCCTTCAGAGCTCCGGCAATCTCAGAATGAGGTGCAGGTGCCCGAGATGCAGAGATGGCATCCACCTTTGAGGTTTACAACCTCCGCAGTGGGCAGTCCACTCCAAAGGAGACGCCAGGCCGCGAGAGGGTGCGGATTGCAGGCCAGTGGTTTAGCCAGCCGCGGCCCTATGTACAGAAGGCTGGCATACGGGCTTACCAGCAAGCGCCGATCCACCTGGGCATGATGCACCCTCCACAGTCCGAGACTGTTCGAAGGGACCTCCTTGAGTATCTGGAGGCTAATGGGATTACGAATCCGCAGCCACGGATCCCAGTAAGCCCCAGTGCACCGGACCTGCGACCAAGGGCCGTTCCGCGCTGGAGGCCGAGCGGACTAACCCCTGTTCGACAACCAAGCTTGGGTCTGCTGCCACCTGACCCTCAGCCGCGGTCCTCACAAAAGCCTCGGAAGCCTGCGATGCTGTCCCGCCCAGCGCCGAAGATCCTACACCTGCGACCGCCCAACGAGACCGTCGATGTCACCCGCTTGATATGACCAAGCAGGCGTTTCCTGTCTCTGCGCATATGTGCGTGTCTGTGTATATATATATATATACATACATATACACATAATATGTAGTGTGCATCATAATATGTATGTATGCATGGATGTATGTATGTATGTATGTATGTATAGACATACACGTCTTTGTGTTATGTTATGGAAGTGTAGACCTCAAAAAGTTGGAAGCCGGATTAAGGACAATTAGAGCTGGGATTCCCTAGGCAGTGCTCTCAAGGATTGAGGCTGTTGTGTCTATTGTATCTTGTCTTATCTAATTTGGTCTTGCATTATAATATGCAATGTTGTATTATGTCACGCGCAACTGTGTAGATCTCTCTCTCTCTCTCTCTCTCTCTCTCTCTCTCTCTGTCTCTGCCTGTCTGTGCCCGTTTCTGCCTTTATGCAAACGTGACACTCGCCGAAAGTAGATTGCAGCAGTACTGCCCACGCGCCTGTTGCTGTGGGGCTCAACTGCTGAGGTATTGCACAACAGGGAGGTCCGGAGAAAGAGCTTGTCGCTGCCCGGTGGCGCCCTGCTGCTGTCCCACATTTAGCAGAACAACGCCGGCCGCCCGCCGCTTGCGATGATGTGTGTGTCGCGGCCCTCCACTGGGTTGGCTCATCTTCCGCTCTCACCAAAGTCTCATCAGCTGTCGCGTGCCGTGCATTCAGCTCTCGATGGTATGTCGGACTGGTGTGCGGAGTCAGAGACACGGGTTCGGCTAAGCGCTGGAGGCTTGCTGCTTGCTTGTAACACGACAATTATACAGCACAGGTTCTGGCAAAGTCAGCCTGGCTGACCAGTTACTGCCTGCGTGACGAAGTCATGCGGGCCTAGTACGGTTCCAAACCGGTGTATCATATGGACAGAAGACATGGCGAATGCTCGGGTGGAGAGTGCTATTATTGGAATGTGCGAAAGGTGGATACAGGCATCCATGCAGCAATGACAGGAGTTGTGGCTGGGCGATGAAGGAACGGTTCGGAGCTGACGAGGGCCACAGAAACATACACGGTCAGCATGCTAGCTCATTCCTGACATTTGGAAACGAAGTGGTGATGAGGTAGTCGGCCCATCCGTGGTCAAAGGCAAGCTCGCTGTCCGTGGATTCCTCAGCCAAGCTCAGTCAGGCAACATCCCTATGGGCACAGTGCGATGCTGTAATTCTTGTGAAGTTGCCTGCACCTTGCAGCGACCGAGGCTTTGACAACGGCATCGGCGAGTGGAGCATATGGCCCTGCCTCATTTGCAAGACGGAGGCTTGGAGTCAAGTTGTTGTCTCCAACAGAGCTTCAGGCATTCCGGCTTACACTGATGCATCAATGTTGACGATCCGCATACCTCGACACGTGGCAGTGCTGTGAGAGTCCGGTAGTGCAGCGAGACGTGATCTTTTTTGCAAGTGTCGCACGTGCCCTTGTCAGCACACTGGATGCATGAGTAAGTACAGCTTGCGCACTACCGTGGACGACTTGGCTGCTCGAAGAACAGACATCCCAAGAGTGTAAAATCTTAGGGAACTTCAAGGCCACAGGGGCTCAAACCGAGCAGAATCCATTCCAAGCGTGCTGGGAGCAGGCCTACGAGGAGACCATCCAGGAAAAGGTCCAGGGGTTTGCTCGGGGCGACCGCGCCCGCATGCTCAGGATGAGACAGACTGCTGTGTGCTGGATGGCTTTGTTGGATAGGGGTAAAGGAAAGACGCACTGTGGTATTTTAGCCTACACATCTCTGACATCTGTGGGGCAGCAGTCTATTTTTTTCTCCGAACTGTTTTCGAAGGTCCGAAGCTTGGGCCAAGTCTTCGGCTCTCGCAGCTTTGACGCCAGACGCCCGGAAGTTGTTTGGTTCTGGAAGAAGCGTGGCTGTGCAGATCGTGACCGAGGAGACAAGGCTAGCTGTGGCAGAAGGAGAGGAGGGCACCGTGGCGGATCTCTCAGCAACTTGGCAACCGGGGATTTGGCCTGGTGACAGAGAGCTGATGAGGTCGGACCTGGTCATGCCGCTGGCAAGGCCGGAGATTGACGAAGTCCTTTGTGCGAAATCGGTTGTCTGTCGTACCGTCTGCGTTGAGTAGGTCTTGGTGCACTTCGACGCTGACGATCGAGTCTGGAGTCTGGATCCGAAACAGCTGGTCGCGACCCAAGAATCAGTTGTTCAAGGCTGCGCCCAAGAAGCCTGAACCCCTATGACCAGGAATCTACATCGAGCTGCATATAACGAGTATTGGACATCGTGCCGTCCTCGTACCTGCTCCGCCGAAGCGACGCCGCATGCCAAGGGTGATGTTGCCTGACGTTGCCCTGAGGTGCGCGTGGCGCCTTTTACCTTGGTATGCTGGATTACCCCTCAGCTGCCAAGGCATGTAGAGTTCTGCCCCAAAGGCCTGACTTGAGCAAGTGGCCTAGTTGGTTTCTTTGCGGGGTGAGGCCAGTGCCCGTCAGACTGCAGAATTTCACACACTTCCATCCGCTGCTTCATAGCCTTCCCTTCAAAGCTGCCATCTGCCATTTTAAAGCTCGCAAGATGGGAAAGCTCATTCTTGCCTGCCTGGCACTCAATACGTGACATGTTTCGTACGTGTGGCACTCTGTTGTTCAGCAGTGTTCTCGGTTACAAACTTCACCTATGTACGAGGTGCCACACTGCAGTAGGGATCCCCGATTATATCAAGGACATCGATTAACCACAATAGGTTGATCGGGGTTGTTAGACTCTTAGACTGGCACGAACGGTCCTCGGGCCGTGAGAAGGCTTGCAGCAATCACTAGCAGACGGGGATGTGTCCTACGCTCCAGCAGGATAATGCATGCGGCCTGCCGTGGAAATATTTTGCTGATTGGGTTAAACTCAGATCGGCGACTTGCTGACAGTCTGCGTTAGCTCAGAACCTCTGTAACATCTGACGCAGTGTCTGGCCAAAATCCGGTGAGGCAGTCAGTTGCATCGCCCGAGAGCAAGCTGATTTGACTATGGGTCGCTGCCCGAGCCCCTGACTTGAATGCTAAGACTGCCAAGAACACGGTCAGTGCGGAAAGTTATGTCTACGACAGTCTGCAACTGCAAAGCAGTCAGTTTCACAGCAGCCCAACATTTCTGAATATTTACCGGCTGGAAGGTTGCCTGTGGAAGCTCAGGGCCCGTTCTTGTCACTGGTGGAGTAAGTACTGCCTTCCAGCCAGACGTGCCAGATTTGCCAGATGCTTGCAAAAAGTGTCCAAGCTTGGAGAAAGCATGCCCCTGGGCAGAACCAGAATATGGAGGAAGGCCTTAGTTGGACACTTTTTTGAGTCGAGGCAGCCCCCAGGCGGCAGGAGCGCCATTCCTAGTGTTGGTACCCACCCAGGACCCAGTGCCAGCATGTACAGCAGAATGACTCCAGCGATGTCGCATGGTGGACTTGTTCGGTTGTAGGCACGAGAGCAGAACTGTGCAGAAAGAAAGGGGACGCTTTTGAGGCCTCGACTTCACAGTCCCAGAGCCTCCAGCCGGGTTGTATGGCATTCGCAAACGGTCAAGACTTCTCAAGACATCTTCAGACGAGAGTCTTTAATTCACAGTCACCACGGAGAGTACGATGGACTATGTTTTTATTCAGCATACCCGCATCGAATTGCGCATAGATTGCCGGACGTCCTGCCACCAGCCGACGAATTGCAAACCTCCTCACACCTCTCCGGACGCCGACGGACAGTGAACCGATGTGAGCGTAGTGCGCTAAAGCTCGGTAATTAAGCCCATTCCCCTGTTCTTGTGCTCCCAAAACCACGCTGCCCAAGTTGCCACCCCTGAGCGCAAGCTTCCAAATGGTCACGACAGCCTTGGCCGGGCCACCTCCCGTGAAGCGCCGAGTGGAGCTGCCACAGGGCGTGATCGTCTCGGTTCCTTGGCCTTTGGACTTCAACAATGCATATATACACACACACATATATAGTTTATTATTTATTTGCTCAAAAACCTATGGGTTTATTTATTCAATGGTTACGTATTTACATAATGTGCATGATACACAAGCAAACTACGGTTGATCCGATTGGCATCCGAGCATCCGCAGAACTGTCGCCCCAGGTCTTGCAGGAAGGCGATGGACGACACTTCCCACAGAAGATGCTCGACGGCAGAAAGCTCAAAGCCGCAGGCTGCAAGCAGAGCAACTAAACTCTTTAAGTCCACCTGATCGGTCTACTGAGTGGCTTAGTTCAGCTGTTTTTTGGGGCAAAGGCTGGTTGTTGCCCATGTGGTGGGTCGCTTGCCCAGCGGATGCGTCTTTGAAAGCACGGAGGGCAAAGGCCAAGCGCCCATGACGATGCTCCTGGGCAAGAAGGCCATTATTCCAGGGATGGAGCTTGGACTGAAAGAGTTGTCATTGGGCTCAGTTGCAGAGATCCATATTCCTGCAGATCTGGGCTACGGGGCCAACGGGGTTCCACACATCGTGCCGCCGAGCAGCGACCTCCTTTTTGAGGTGCACATACTGGAAGTCGATGGTACCCAGTCGGCCGTGCAGCGTTTGCAGAGTGGGTCATTGCTGACGGAGGCGAAAGAGGACTCGGCAGGCTGCCTGAAGCTTCCTTGGTGGTTGGCTCGAGTGGAGTCTCTGCCACCATCTCAATACTACCTGAACTTCTGTCGCGAGACCGCCGCTGGCCACGTGCCGCCCTTGCTTGAGTCGGCGCGGAGCATTGCGCGAAGAAGCAGCACCGAGTTCGACAACTTCGATGTCGGGAAAGCCTCGGAGCCTTTCATCGTGGTCGACATGCAGGAAGGCTGGCCTGCACAAGACACATGGGATCTTTCGTGGCTCGCATCAAAGTTGGGTCGCACTCGTCAGCTCGTCAAGTGGCTTGGGCCCATCTTCACTCGCCAGGAAAATCTTTGGGAAGCGCCCGTATATGAAGCTTCTCTAAGTGAGTATGCCGATTACGTTCGCGAGCTGGAGAGATTAGATCCAGACTGCAAAGACGAGAATGCGGCGAGCTGTCCCAGACTGTACTTGAACGGTTGGCCGGCCTTTGCTCAACTACCATGGCTTCGGAGTTATGTGGTTCCTGGGGGTGAGGGGATCGCAGATGCTGCTGCTTCTGCAGATATGATCCTGGAGGTGCCAGCTCCGTGCCTCAGCCTCTGTCTGCTTCTTTTGCTGGGATCGGGCATGAGGATCTGAACTCCTTGCTGATTCGAGAGTCGGAGGCCCTGCGAGAGGCCGGAAAGCCGCGGAGCCTTTTCTTAGACGCAGCGCGCGCCCCGCGCCCCGCCGCTCAGTCGCTCCTCGAGGGGCTCACGGCTCGGGGCAGCTATCAGCCGCTCCTTGGTCTCAAACCTCAAACTCGTAAACTCCCGCGGCTCAGTCCTTCTTTTCTTTTTGCCGAGGGGGGAGTGGCAAGCAGGCAAGCAACAGACCACTCTGCGACCAGGGTGTTTTTTTCAAGCGCAGCGGCACGGGGAAGCGTTGTCAGCGCTGAGGCCTGATGCAGAAGAGCAGAAGCAGAAGCTGCAGAATGAGGTGCGGGCTGAAGCATGTTGAAGGTGCAAACCTGCTTCAGGGCGTGGGTCTGGAGCATTCGGCAGGACTGGGACTTGACAAAAGTCTTCATCTCGCCGAAGGGTGCCATCACGAGGTTGCACTTTGACAACGGCGGTGCGCATGCAGTGAGCCCAGAGCAAGCCCTGAACCGGCAGCCTCCCATGTCTTGGTGTCTTGGTGTTGAGGCCTGGCTTTCTCAGATGGAAGGCGAGAGCGACCCGCGAACCGCGAACCCTCAACCGTTGCTGCCGTAGAAACCTCAGCGACTCCAGCTTTCTTGAGCTCCTTGCCAGGCCGGAAGATGTTTGTGCGCTGGACTTAGGGTGCTTTCGGGGGCGGCCAGCAGTCCTTGGCGTGACTACTTGGACTGAGGTGCTTTCCACCTTCCGCTCGGCACATAGAGCACTCTATGTGTTTGAGAGGCATGCTTACTGGGTGCTCGCTTGGTTCCTGCTTGGGAGCCTTCAATTGCAAATCGTCTGAGCGGAGTCAATTCCAGAACCGATAGCAAACAAAGCCACACGGAACGGAAGCCTGAAGGCCTGACGGACAGGACTTTTTCCGAAGGACGCAGTCAAGTAAAGCTTTGCAGCAGCTCTCTACCATTCCACTGCGATGGTATAGCAGCATGCAGTGCCGTTTGCTGCGCTTGCTGCGCCGTGGTCTTCCTGCACGGGCTTCCGCAACGGGTCGGCGTGGGCAGCCTGTGTGGCTCCTCCTCGGGGTCGGAGTGGCAGGAGCAGCCGTGAGCAGGTGCCTGCGCCCTGCTGCGTGGCTCTGTTTCGTTGCTTCGGTGTGTAATGCTATGATGTGCCATGTGTAGCTGCAGGCATGGCCTCCAACCAGTGGCTTTCGAAGCTCCCGTGCCTCAGTTGCCTTCTGGGCCCGGTTTGGTTGTTGTCCCTAGCACTATGACACAAAGGTCGATAGAGCCGCACTCATCTACAAGATTCAGCAAGGCGACGTCGCTGCCGTACTGAAAGCTCTGCAAGAAGGTGGCATCGATGAGCCGTTGACCTCTATTGGCCAGACGGCTTTGCACATTGCATGTGCGTCCGGGACTTTGCCACTCGTAATCGCTTTACTTAAAGCTGGGGCAAACGCAAGCGCCAGAGACAGGACAGGTGCGTCCTGTGTGGCTTTGGCAAGCACGGCAGGACACGCACATGTGCTGGAAAAGAAACTCGCCTGCAAGCAGGCCGCCCAATGATGCCATGTCTGACCGAGGGGCCTGCCTGCATGATGAAGTGCGGAGAGAGACTGCCGCAACATCCTCTGAGGCTGCTGGAGGTGGAGGAAATTCTCCTCGAAACGTACGATGTGGCCGGGCTCACGCCGCTGCACAAGGCCGTTGGCTTTGGGCATCCTGGATGCCTGCGCCGTCTCCTGGAAAATGGACGGATGGATCCTAATATCTGCACCGGTGAGGTGACGATCCCTGCTGAGTTTGAACCTGCCCCCTCCAGATACGAAACGGCGCTCCATGTCGCTTCCAGACTATTGACCAGGGCCATCAACAGCCCAGACGGTGCAGGGTCCTCCGAGCAGCAGCAGGAACAGCAGCGGGAGATCATGCAGATCTTGGTAGACTTTGGAGCAGATCCCACAGCAAAGGACATCAATGGTGTGGCACTCAGCGGACTCAAGCACCAACTGTGAACTGTTGCGAATGTTACGATTCAAGGGTCGGAGATGCTGAGGAGACACGCCTTTGCATTTCTGCGCGCGCAATGGTGATTCGTGGGGCCTTGCGCTTCTTCTGGCACATGCTGTGGAGCCCACCGAGGCGTTGCGAATTCACAACAAAGAGGGCCGGGATGTGTGGAGCTACATGACATCTCCCCTTCTGAAGCTGCAAGTGGCACTGAAGACGGCTTGGATCCTAGTGAGGATTTCACAGTCACTCAAAGCTGCAGGTGCAGCTTGAGTCTGAGGGTGGCCAGGATGAAGAAACGTCCTGTTGTTCTCAGTTCTTTGGCTTTGTGAGCCACTGTACATAGAACTGGGTCTCATCAAGCTGAGATCACAGCGATGAATCTCCGGCAATGACGACTGTAGCTTCATGCAGCCACAAAGCGTGTGCGAGAGTAACGGGTTCTTTGACATCTGCTCGGCTTTGCCTGGGCTTCTGGCAAAGCACTTGAACAAGGATGGGGAGCACCTGCATCCATTCGAAGGCGACGAGGGTCTCATGAATGGCTCGTGGCTGCTTGGCCTCAATACCGTCGTGTAATCAACGTGAACGATAAGCGGTGCGCAGCATAGGCTGGATCCATTGGACCCGGATGTTTTCGAGAAGTGGCCCGAATCACCTGAATGTTTGTCATCATATTGTCATCATGGAATTGATTGAAACACTCGCCAGGATGCGAGACGTGCAACGCCATACGTGGCTGTGGTGGAGCGGGGTGAGACAATAGTGGCGCCGAAAGGCTGGTGGCACTATGCCGTGTCGCTAGACACCTCGGCACGGAGCTCAGGATTGAAGCATTGCAGTGTCTGTCTGTCGTCTCTTCTCCTTGCCCCCTGCTGAGGTGACGATTATGAGGAATTTCTACAGCACGAGCAACCAGTGGGACCTGACACCTGGTGGCTTTTAGTGCCGCAGCATTATGCAGCCTGGTGCCAGTGTAGCTTGTAGAAACGACTCAGGATCCAGCGAAAGGATAGCGGGCTGGCAGGTGCTATTGCAACACATGCAAGGCACTCAGGTTGGACGTTTTTTCTTTCCGACTTTCCGCATCCAGTAGACCTGCATAGTTTCAGGCTTAGTGGCTCTGAGGTTCTCCGGAAGCAGCCCAAGCTCAAGAATCAGCCCGACTCGGTCAACTTCTTGGCTTCCGGCATCGCCGCACACGTTCTTCTCGGATCCGCATGCAAGATCGTTCCTTCCTGGGTTCCTGTTTCAGGTCATTAACGATATCGCGACCAAGACGGTTCACAAGCTTCGCCGCGCCCCTGGCCGCCATGACTCAGCTGAAGATTCATGAGAGCTGTCAAGGTGAAACCTTCATCGAGAATCGCCGGAAAGCGGCACAGCAAGGATCCGCGTAGCTCAAGTGATGAGGCTAAGCCCCAGGCATCCTGGGAAGCCCAGGAGGGTTCCAAATAAGTTTCCTATCTGTTTCTCACGCGTGACACGCTCATCAAGGAAAAGACCGCTGGTCGGCCGAGGCATGACATGGCCTGACTAGGCAGACTGAGCTTTGCGTTCGGCGGTGTGCTGGTGCTCCGCGCATGCGTGGGCATCGATAACCGACAACGGCTCAAGATGCGCAGAAAGAAGGAAGATGGGTAGTGCCAAAAGTGCACGGCCCTCCCGGCTAACATGGTGGGTGCCTCAGCTTTGTGCGAAGCCTACCTTCAGATACTTCTTCAACTGCCGTTGCTCTGTGGTAAACGTGTCGCACCCGCCACACCAGACATGCTGCCTTCGCCTTCGTGGAGCCATGCGCGTTCACCGAGAGATTGGAGAGTCAAGTCACATGCGAGGGACGGTGGAAAGCCAATGGTTTACTAGGAAGCCGCTTCCCATATGATCCCATATGTAGCCATTATTTCTGGAATGCACAAGTTGCAATTCCCGAGGTTTCACATCTCTCCATTGTGGGGGCATCCGGGATGCTTCGTACCTGTGCAGGCCGCTTCCATGCGTCGGGCCATTCTCATGGCCTTTTTGGCCGCCAAAGCGCAGGCCATGGCCTTCCAGGTCAGTTTCGTGCGCCCAGGGAGCAGCTAATATGGTTTGGGGAGTTTAGGGGGCCCAAACTTCCAGGCGTCCTTGCGTGCAAGCCTGCAGCAAAAAGGGTTGAGGGTCGGCGGCAGAGCTTCAGATGCATGGCTCACTCTGACACGCTGAGGTGCAATGTTCCAGCATCCTATTCCAGAGAGAGCATGAAGAGGTTGATTCGACTGAACTGTGACAAGGCAGGGCCCAGACTGCACTGTAATGAAGTAATACAGCGTAGTCGCGTAGTCTAGTCTGATATAGCATCGTCTGGCACGGGATATACTACAGTACAGTAAGATACAGTATAGTAAAGTGAAGTATAGCATAGTCTTGGTATAGTACAGGGGGGCGCGAGGGCTTGGAGAGAGAAGGCGGCAGTGCCCGTGGCAGCCGTGGCATGTGTCGCGAAGCATCTCCTGAGGTGAGGAGATCCGTCAAGGACTTTGAAGCGTTGGGGGCGGAAGAATCAGAACTGGACAGAGGTGGCCACGCATGGTTCATGCAGTGAATCCAGTGGTCATGATCACGCCTTCACGATGTGCCACCACTTGCAGGATTGAGGATGATCTTGGGCGACCAATACGACATAGACAGCCTGTTCCCTGACAAAACTTAAACTCGCGACTTTCCCTCTTGGATGCGGTAGATGCTGTGCCCCCTTTGAAGGCAGTGGTTAGAAAAAGGCTCCTTGGCCACAGAGGCTTGTGAAAATGCGACAACGTTGCTTGGCTTGCAGTCTCAATAGGGAGCACGACAGGCGGGCAGATGCACAGCAAAGGTTCGCCTGGGTAGGTCTTGCAAACTGAGACAAACTTGAATTTGTGCTGTTTCTTTACGCCTATGGAGTCTGAGGCTGTTGGAAGAGACGGAAGCAATTGCGTGGAGGTTGGCAGAGAATGAGACTGCTTCAAAGTTTTTGGAAGCGACCAACCTCGCAGTCAACGCGCGGCTTGCTTTAAGCCTCCAACTCAGCCCTTCCATGGGCACACGTGGGCGCACACACACCGACAATCACCCACACACACAACCACAACATGTGCGAACCTACTTATGTACGTGCCTATCTGTCCGTCTGTATGTGATTCTTCACCTGTCAAAATTATGGTCCCTTTTGGGTCCTTATGTTAATACGGCACCTAATATTTAGGGTACCCCAAAAGAGGTCATCATTTTGACAACCACCCATGTTTCGTTCTGTCTTTAGCGGTTTGGCGAAAGAGTCGGGCTCAGGTGGGGGTCGGTGATGCTCCAGGGCCGGAAGTGCTGCACTCTGCCCGGGCCGCCGTTCTGCATTGACACGAGATTCTCCGCTTCTACAGCTGCCTGGCCTTAAGACGTTGTCGTTTCAGGGGAAGGGGTCGTTATCATTTTTGGGACTTCTGGATCAGTTTAGTTCTTGCATGGTCTGCAGACCGGGTTTTGTTGAGTGCTTTCGAAGCTGGGCCTGGCAATTTTGGACGCTCAGGTCGCTTTGCTGGTGCCAGTGGTATGCTTGGCCATTTTGTTTACCATTTCCGTTGTATCATCCTGGATCCTCCCACAGCCTACAAAAGAGCCTGAGCAAATGACGGAACGTTCCGTGGGTTGCATTGAAGGATTCGGCAGCCTCTCCTCAGCTTTTCGGGGTGTTGCTTCCCGTGATTTTGAGGTGACGAGGCACCTGTGAGCCGAGCTGGCTCGAGGACGCCAAGGGTGTCTTGCCGCAGCCAGCTGAAGCAACAGCTGGAGGCAGAGTGGATCGAACGCCACTGCCTCCGCGTTTTACCGGGCGCTGCGGAATTTGCCAATTCGACCTCGAGCCTCTTCGGTGCGCTGAAAGAATCCTTTGACTTTCAAATTGACAGCGTCCGGAACCAGTATGAGCACCTGCTGTCGCTCTGGCGCTCCCAGTGTGCGATGGTTGCCGATCGCTCGATGGGCGAAGGAGCATCAATCAACGAGGGGCTGATGCTGCAAGAGGCAGTGGGCTTAAGCAAGCACTCGAGCGCTCGGCTTCAGTCATACTTATAGAACGGCTCTACTCAGACATTTGTTTGGAGCCTTGCAGCGACAAAACCGAGCATGTCCACAGCTGTCCAAAGTGTTTCCAGAGTTTGTCGGGGCCCCACAGGCAGTGGAGGAGTTGTACTACGAAATGATGGATGGCTTCCTTCGTTGGCGGACGAAGCTGGCTGAACATGAACCTGCCGCAGTACCCAGTCTTTCCGGAGATGAGCCGCTCGCATTGGATGATAACGTCAGTGTCACGTTGCGCTATGAGCCACCGAGCTATGAGCTTCGTGCTTGCCAGGCCACGCCCTGTGGGAGGGGCGAGGTGGGAGCCGCTGCGCAAAGATGAGCTGGATCCGGCCACAGCGGCGATTCTGTCGCGGCAGCTGACGGAGATGGCTGTCTACTTGTTAGTTTGGGGGGAAGCAGGCAATGTGAGATTCATGCCGGAGGCGGGGCCGATTGTTTCTGTGGGACTGGATTCTACGAAAACTTGCCAGCATTCCACCAGGGTGCTGAGTGGCAGCGGATGTGTGTGTGTGTGTGTGCGCGGGTGTGTGTGTGTGTGTGTGTGTGTGTGTGTGTGTGTGTGTGTGTGTGTGTCTGTGTGTGTGTGTGTGTGTGTGTGTGTGTGTGTGCGTGTGTGTGTGTTTGTGAAAGTGCGCTTTTCAGGCAGTCTACTTCATCACAGAGCTTGCCTTAGCCGCCAATCCTGCAGACTTCGAAGAGGTCTATGGGGTGCCCATGCCAGAGGCAAGCTTGCCAGGTGCTCCCTTCAGGAGCAACCTCTTTCTGAGTAAAATCATCCGACCGATCTACAACGTGGTTTTTGACGAGTGGCATCCCGGACGTTGAGCTTGTCTTGCCCTGTGTTGCCGATTTTGCCTGCAAGACAGTAGGGCTAGGGGCGTGCCGAGGTACCAGTATGTTGACATAGACCACAACTCGCAAAAAGACAAGAAGAAGTTGAAGCCGGGGCTGGACAATTTCCTGCTTCCGGACGCTGCCGCCTCAGTGACAGAGCGACCGTACCACGGTCGAGTTGCAAATCGTCTTTTTCGAGCCTGGCCAAGGTGGCAAACTACGACGACTCTTGATTTGTCATTGGTCCCTGTGCGTCCTTGTGCTGAGATACTAACCAAGGATTGGAACGAGTTCTTCTGTGATCCGAGCCGTATGGTGGAAGGGCTGCTGCTGCAGGATGGTACCCGGCTTTTCGACCTGCAGCATGAGCGACGCTTTCTCGCCCTGGCCAGGGTCGATTGGCAGGCTTGCAGCGTCATTCGAGTAGCTTCGTTGCGAAAACTCGTTACCAAATCTTGGACAGCTGGACCGGTGTGTGTGTGTGTGTTTGTGTGTAGGTCACACTGGAAGCAGCCGAAACCAAGACACACAGAGAGATTCATTCGCTGTGGGGCGTGTTTGCGGCTACGCATCGTGTGGTACTGCTGCATCTCGTACTGTTCTTCGCGGGGGTATGCCGCTTGGATGCACCTTTGCGTCCGGTATCTCTTTCTACAGGCTGGAACACGAGTCCACTGCCACCAATCAAATTGCGGCAGTGAGAGACAGGTGCTGTTGCTGGCGATCCAGAGCCATCCGCAGATGGCAATGTGCCGCTGCTCGGGCAGAGTACGGCGGTCCGCTTTGCGGCGGTCGCTCTGGTGGTGCCGCTGCACGCGCTGCTTTGGGCGTGTGCCCGATGGCAGGTAACTGGGCGCATCCTCAGGATGCAGGCACCCCTTACCTGTATCGGCCGCAGCATCCCGGTTGCACGTCCAATGTTTTTGGATTTGCCGTTGGACGACATGTTTTGCGGCAGCTTTCAGCCAAGGCATTTGGAAAACAGTGTGGTGGCATCTGCCTCGGTACAGAATGTGTTGTGCGCTCTTTTGTACAGTCGCGACTTCCCGCGTGGAGAGCGCTCTCCAACTAGCCTCAGGATGATGCCGATCTTCACTTATGTTGCCATTCGAGATGCGACTTTGGACGAGGATAGCCAGTTCGGCCTTCCTCTTACACCCCTCCTTGTTCTGCACTTTGCCTTGTCTGGGACGGGGTTGACCTACTTGCTGCTGATACCTTCTGGCTGCTGCCTGCGCAGCTGCGGTAGCAACACGGACAAGATGTGGGAACTGACGCCGGTCCCGTGTTACATGCGCATGGTCCGGTACTTGTTTTGGATCTTGGTCTTCACCGTGAAGTTCATGCTGGGCCTGATCATTTTCCGAGCCATGTATGATGCAACGGTGGCTTTGCAGATTGCCCTTCCTGGGCGAGAGTCGGTATCCGAATTGTCAAAGATTTACTACAGCACTGAATGGGGATCCGACTTCCTCTTGTGGTTTGTCCTGTGGTTTACCACTCTCGTTCTGTTCATCTCTGACACGCAGTTGTGGTTCACCCTGATGCGCCTTGCCTGAAAGTAGGATTCTCGGCTCTTTTTCCGCCGATGGTTTGCTCTGTGTCCAGAGGTGTTCTGTGCTGGGTGTGGCAGCCGTCTTTGTCCAACGCGGCTGCCGAGTCGTCAGCTGGGCGCTCGAGGAGAGGGTTGGTCGTTCTGTGCGAAGTCTGCGACCCTCACTGCTGCAGGACTCCGTCGCGAAGCTTCCGGAGCGATTCTCTCGGAAGGTCCACGCATCGGGTGCACTCCTGCCGAGAGAAGTAGGCGTGATATCGGGCCCCGGGCAGGTCTTGCCCTACTCCTTCGCTGGCTCTGATGGGCGATCGGGCGAGCAGGTGGCACAGTTCTCGCCTTTTTTCCCTGCAATTTGGGACAGGATCCTGGAGTACATGCGCTATGAAGACAAAATAGACAACCACTTGATGGGCGACCTGTCCTTCAAATCTGGCGAGTCCGGCCACCAAGTCTACTGGAAGCAGTTGCGTCAACCCTTGGCAAAGCGGCGACGCGAAGCCGTCACACCGGTTGCAGATCCTCCGGTCATGGAAGAGGCCGACTTCATGTCAGGCAGCTATGCTGCTACAACCGTTCGCGAGAAGGCACCGCCCAGGCCCAGACGCAAGGTGAAGGTTCCGGACATCTTCCGTGAGAAGACGGCCTTCGAGGTAGGCTTCAAGACCTATTGCTGTATGCATGATCCGCACTGGCCGAACAACCCGGATGTGCAGTGGAGGATCCTGGCTCTGTCCAGGGGCCTCGGTCTCCCGGTGCCCCGTCCATTCCGGGCTCCCTACTTCCCAGGGCTCACGGTCTGCATCCCCCACTACGGAGAGTCCATCCTCATGCTCAAGAAAGAGCTTTTCCAGGGTCGAGAAGAGACGGTCCCACTCATGGATTGGCCCTTCGTCTCAAATCTTTATATTTTTCTAAGTCTTTCGAAGCCTTCCTTTTGCCCGTTTTGGAAGCAACAGGCTAGCGGCAAAGTATGAGGAGGAGTTTCTCACGTTCTCAAACAGGATGCAGGCCTTTGGATTTCGGTCGGGGATGGCCGCATGCTGTTGGCGACTGCAGCACGCTGATGTGCCAGGTGAAGTGGGGCGAGAGTGGCTGGCCTGTTGCTGGGAGCCAGTGGGAAGAGTTCCGTGGCAGCACGCTGACTAAAGGCACAATGTTATATATTGATTTGGCACCGCCATACCTTTAGCGCCCACGCAGACTGGACGGTCGTATGCAGTGAGGCGTGTAAGAAAGCCTACCCTCTCTTTCCAGGTATACGGATCAGCAGTGGAACATGACAGCAGCCTGGGCATCCATGCGAATGCAGACGCTCTGGCGAACCGCCCCATGGCCCATTTTGATCTAAGCGAGCGGTGCCCGAGTCCTGAGTCGCGAATCCTTCGTCGAGTTCAGGTGGCTGGCATGTGCCTGTACCATCCAGCGCTGCAGTGCCACTGGGAGGTGCCTGGCTTCAAACTCACATCTGACCACGAGACGTTCAGTGACAAACGCTTTTCAATGTGATGGTGTATCTGGTAATCAAAAGTGCTGGTGCGATAGCCTGTCATGGCCGGGAGTGTGAGCACTGACTGCGCCGACGATGACGACGACGAGGTCGACGACGACAACATGGCGGAGGCGGTAGTGGAGGATGAGGAGGAGGAGGAGTAGCAGTAGCAGTAGTAGTGCAGTAGCAGTTGTGGTGGTGGCGGTGGTGGTGGTGGTGGTGGTGGTGTGGCGGTGCTGAGAGTAAGAACAAAAGCAAGAGCGCAGTCATGCACATCGTGACCAAGAGGATAGTTAGGCCAATGCCACACAGCAAACATCGGTCAGACTTTACATGTCGATGACTCGATGACAGTATCAACGGGGCCATCTTGGCCGTGTATGCAGGTACAAGCTGACCGAGCCAGCAGCCTCGCGAAGCCCGGGATTTGGAATCCCAGTGATTGCTTCACTTGCCTGGTGTCCATGCAAATGTACCGCGACGGCACTTGCTCCCCTTCTGCCCCCAATTGACTGGTCTGAGCAGGGAGGAGGCTTGACAAGTTTGGCCAAGTCAAAGTGGTCAGGTATAAGTTTTTTGACAAGACGCAGCTGGAGCACACCAACAGGACGAACACTTCTAAGTGACCTGCAGCATCTTGCAGTCACTGTCCAAGACAATTCTATTGCTTCTGGTGGCCAGGATGTTCGCAAAGTTTCCCGACTGTCTGAAGGTGGCATTCATCGACTGTGCAGCTTTGCTTGAGGTTCGTTTGTACATTTCCCGCATGCTTAGAGAATGTTGGCCGAGCGAGCACAAAATTGCCGCAAGTGTTAAAAGCCTTTAAAGCCTCAGGCAGGAAAAGCGTGTTAGCTTTCGCCACCGCACTTGCAATCAGTGTGCCGAAAGGTCTGTCTCGCAGCCAAGGATGACAAGGGTATCACTGCAGAGTCTGATCTGGTTCATCCGAAGCAGAAGCGACGCTACTACAGCAGTCTCATTGACGCCGCCTGCGAAGATTTGCCCACCGGATTGAAGAAGGACTTCTCGCTGCAGCTGGAGTCGCGCTTTGCTTTGTTACGTGGCTCCGGGAAGGGTCCTGTAGTCTGGCAGGCCAAGTATCGCGTGGAGCTGCCGGGCTACCCTATCCTGGGCGATGGCAAGGGTGATAACCAGAACCATGCAATTCCATTCATGCGTGGCCTGTTTACGCAATGCATCGATGCGAATCAGGGCGCATACTTTGACTCATGGTTGCAGTGAGACGACCGGCATCGTGCCCTTCCTTCTTGCCTGACCATGGTAGTGTGCGCTGAGGAGCAAATGATGCTGCTGCCATGTGCACTCGGCTGCTTGTACAAAGCATGCATATTTAGCATTGGAGCCAGAGCAGCAAATTGAGCGTACACGCATATTTGACGCATCGAGGTATTGACACGGATGCGTTTTCTCATCTGATCATGTAGGCAGCTCATGCGGAACTTTTTTTTGTCTTCCACAACAGATGAAGTGTAAACAGTTCAAGGGGGGCACCTGAAGGGATCCTGCTTTTCAATCGTGTTTTCGATCTGGTCTTGCGTGCAACTTTGGGTCAGCCTCTTCAGAAAGCTTGAGGTGAATTCCGCTCGCGACGGAGAGGTGATGGGCTGTCGAAGCGAATTGTAGGATTCCCGGAGCACATCACGAGCACTGCGGCAGCACACCAGTCCTTCGTGTGGACCTCTGTCGAGTCTGGAAGTCAAACGCTCTTCACTTCGATGTGGTCACTTCATCCTGTCCGATGATCAGGTGACATCGGATCGATTGGGGACTTCGCTGCCTCCGCTGAAGTAGCCTTCGGGACAATCCTGCAAAGAACCTATGCCCCCGGGCTGCACTGTCCCCTGCGCCCTAGCGCTGGCAAGCTCTGACTCACTGGAGGCAGTGCTTGGTGCCAGAATGCATTACGGCCATCCCGACATCATGAACAAGTTGCGCAGCTGAAGATGCGGAATGCGCGTGGCATGCGTCGCATGCATGGCATGGCCAAGGCTGTCCATGATGCAGCAGGGCGGTGTCTCCAAAGCGACCAAAACAGTCAACCTCTCTGAGGATATCTTCGCAGGCTCGGTGTTTGTGTGGCCTGTACCTCTCTGAAACTCTGGCCACTTTGGGAGGTATGGACTTCACACTTCGGGGTGAAGGGAGATCCATCAAGCATTCGGAGTACTTCCACCTGGCCAAGGCCAGGCAGTGCGTGTGAGAAGCATCCGTCGTGATGATGATGATGATGATGATGATGATGATACTTTCACACTAATTGCACGCATGGTAGACTCGGCATGCTTCCAGCCTCCAGTTGGAACATTGTTGCAGGGCCGTGACCTTGGCTTCAACACCGTCCTGGGCTTTTTCTCCAAGCTTTCTTCCGGGACTGGCGGCTCCGCCCGCACTAAGACCGGACCGTGAACAACCCTTCACAACCCTGCTACAGGCTACTGAAGCAACCTTTTATAGGGATTCCTCATGGTAACTTTAAAGTAGCGTTTTTGTAATCTTATTCCCGCCTCCGTGGCTGTCTGAGGTGAGCAGGTCCTGACGCGCCAGGCATTCCGATTGGGCCAAGTGCTACAGCTGCCAGAGGCTCTTCCGGCTACTATAAGGTGTTCAGGGTAAGGTTGCTATCAGACCACTTTAAGGGTTTAAGGGTTGTAACATGTGATAGCAAAGCGCTTCGAACGTTGTGACACTGCAGGCACTGACGTTCTATTATGCCACTTACATGCAACGAGTCGAGCAGAGAAGCCTGCTCCATCTCTGCTGTGTCCTGTGATGATATGATGTAGAGATTTTACGGTCTATTTGCAGTACAAAGCTTCTTCCAACATTGCCTTCTGAACTCGAGTCATATTTGAGGCACATGTGGGATACTACTTCACGTGCCTTGGCCCCATGTGCCTGCGAGAAACTCCGCTGCTCTGTCACACTACAAGCGAGCTTGGCATTGTCCGAGAGCTTTCTGGTCAGCCAAGGCAGCTCTTCGTGTCGTGGAGTATGCCCTTGCTGGTCTTTGTGTGGCTGCTTGTGCTGCTAGCAGACGAGGCCCATCTACAGAGCAGCAGCATGCAGCAGCAGCAGTAGCAGGGAAGGGCGGACGGGGGCCCGGAATGCACAAGACTTGCAGGTGCGTGGAGGCGTTTTCGAGGCTTTCTTGAATCTGAACCAGGCGGCCTCTGGCACAGCTTTCGAAGTTGCCGTTAGGCAGAGTAAGACAAGTTCAGGACACGATGTCATCAGCTGAAGTGATGGCCAAGACTGTGGGCGTCGGACGCCCAGACTCTCGCAGCAAAGCGGTTTCGCGCATCCTCCGGCTCAGAGCAGGTCTGGTTCTCCTGGCTGTTGCTGCTCTTCCTGGTTGCCACCTCTCTTCCACTCTTGGCCCCTCGGCCGCCTCGGCCGCAGGGCCGCTAAGGCGATAGTGCCAAGCCGCAAGCTCACCCGCCGGACACGTGATGGTGGTTTCATGGCCTAGCCTGCATTCTCACAATTTGAAAGTAAGCCTCGGGAAGCTTAGGCTGAGATGTGGATGGAACGCAACTGCAAGGTTCATACCTGCATGTTGCAGTTGCTTCATGTTTGCTGCAGATGATGTCAGTTCCGCCAACATGCACAAGTTGGCAACCTGTACCTCAGCGCAACCTCAGCGCAGCCTTTAGCAACCATCGTCAGCTTTCAAGTCAGAACCCCGCTTGAGAACATGGACGCCTAAAGACTCGAGAGAGATCTGGCAGCCGTCAGGTGGCTTTCGAGCGTTTCTTGAAGCAGATGTTCACCCTCTCGCCGACTCTCAGCCGCAGCATGGCTCTCCCGCAGTAGTTCGGAAGCTCATGTATCTGGTAATATCTGGTAGGCTCATGTTTATCTTCCAAGCGAAGATCATCGGCCACTACGCAGCTTGGCAACTGAAGGCACGGCGCTTTGGGCCCCGCGAAAGCTCCCCAACGCTCAGGTCATCAACGAAATCCGCTATGGTGGGGCGACCTATGTCAACACGGGCAGAGGTTTGCCAACCGATCGCCGTCCATTCATTGGTGAGGCTTTGCCCGGCAAGTCTCCCAGATGCAAAATGGCACGAGGAATGGAAGCATGTTGATGTCGCAAGCACCCGCCGGCGCATGAAAAGTTGAAGGTTCCAGCTGAAGAAAGTCGGAGGACTGTACTTGGACTATGCGGCCATAGCGTATTACGTGACCGGGCAACACTCGGTCCGAGAGTTTCGGTGCTGTGCAGCTTCGCTTGGCCACCCCGAGGATGGAGTGACCTTGTTGGCTGGAGTTGTGCTGATCTTGGTTGCTGGCGGCGTGTCAGGCACAGGGTGGCCTGTACATCTTCGTCGAAGTTTTCTTTCTAACCTGTTTGCATCTGTTTCGAAGCAGTGTAAACACTGCAGACAGGAAGCCTGATGGTGATCTTGCCATGCAGTTCTCATTTCTTCTCAGTGTGGAACTGCTTGCTAGAGGTGCAGGTGAGTTCGCTGGAGACGTTTGGTGGATCTTCATCTGCTTGGGACTAACAGTGGCATCATGGCTGTGGGCATCCCGGCTAGAAGCAGAGCGGCCAACTCAAACGTTGCCACGACTGCAAAGTCCGCTTCACAACCCATAGCTGCGCAGGCACCCTTCATATTCAATCCCTACCAGCTTCTCGGGCGCATTTCTCCTCACTCTGTTCAGCCCTAGGGACATTCTACTAGTCAAGCCGCAGCCAGCAACTGTAGAGGTTCGTGTGGAAGCACTTCAAGGAGGCCGGCAGACTCCCTCCCTCATGCCAGCATGTGGGTGCCGCCAAATAATAAGCATATAGGGCATGATAAGCGGGGATCCTACAGTAGTAGCTGAAGGTCATCTGGGTCCGTAACGCTTTGCGCAGCTCATCTCGGCTTTGAGGAGGAGGCAGAGCTGTCTTTCATGGGCTCTGCCTGCGGTGCTGAGGCTCAGGTCCAACCACATTCGCCGGTCCGGGCTCTGTCAGCGGAGCTTGCAGCCCTCACGCGGGAAGTGGCATGTTTAAAGTCTCTGGAGTTCGAGGCAAATGATCCAAAAAGCTGGCAGCCTGCGCAGGCTGCGACGGTTCAAGACTTTGTCCAGAACCCTCTGCTGACGTCGCTTCGCAAGGGGAACCCAGCACTCGGCGATCCGAGCATCCTTGAAGTTTCAGGTTGCTACCACCTCTTTGTGCCCTGTGCCAAAGGGATTCTTCATCTTTCCTCCACAGATGGGCTTTTAAATTGGACTGCCTCAGAACTGGCGGTTAACGTACCTGGAGCCGTTGGCCCTTTCGTCCGTCTTCTCGAGGGCGTGGTGTACCTCTTCTATGAGCAGCGTGGCGAGTCCGTGTTCCAACCTGCGTCAATCTTCCTTAAGACGGCTCCGCTGTTAGAGGAGTCAGGGGCTTGGCAGTGGAGTGAGCCACGCCAGGTGTTGGAACCTCAGCTGGAGTGGGAGAAGGTCGGTAAGTCGCGCGTCGGCAACCCCTTCGTCGTGTACGATGAGAAAGCCGCACGCTGGCTCCTGTATTACTCGGCATCCCTTACTTTTTTGACGGATGCCAGGATCGACGATCCCCAGCCTCTGTTCATTGGCCTCGCAGAGGCACCTGCCGCTGAAGGGCCTTATCGCCGGCTGCAAGAGACACCCCTTTTCCGGACTGCCTCGGATGTCCATCCACAGATTATTGGAGCAGGATCCTTCAAGATAATTCAGGGCTTCGATACGCTGAGTCGGCGCGACTCGACCTACGATGCCCTGGACCATGGATCGCCACGAAAGCTGCTGGCGCTGCAGAGCAGGCTAACACGGAGTGCCCTTGGCATGACTGGTTCAAGCTTTGCGCTTCTGGCCAGCGAGGATGGTCTTTCTTGGGATGTACTTGATGCCCACTTTCTTACGCCTGTGCAGAGACCTGGCTGGAACATGGATTACATGCTGTCATTTGACACGCTGATGCCTTCTTCAGATGCGAACCACGTTTTCCTATACTACCACGCTCGCGAAGGGCAACCTGGCACTAGCGGGTGTGTCGGAGTATCCCGAATTCAGCGATCGTTTCTAGAAGATCTTGCCTGCAGCCAGGCGACTCGGGTTAGAGCACAGGCTTGAAGACTTCGTCGCGTTTGCATGATCTTGTCGGTTTGAGCCCGACAGGATTTTAGAACTGACCTCGTCGTCGTCGTCGTAGATGGAGCACATGGGGACCCTGCCACACCTTGACAGGCAAAGCCTGCAAGAACTTGTCGTGACAGTGCAGGTGCTGCTTCGTGTTGGCGCCGATAATCAAGCACGTCATGCTGTCGCAGTGTCACGAAAGTGCTCTGCCTGCCGCGACGTTTTTCACAGGGCCTCAGATCCTCCGACCTGGCAGGGGGCGTTATCAGAATTTTCAAAACAGACTCTTCGGGGCTCATGGTCGGATTGGGACGCAACCTGCACGGGGTTTCCTAGCCGAATGTCCAGGACTTTCGTGGTTTGGTGGCTTTCTTCTTGGAGGACAGAGCCTGCGTTGCGACGGCTTCAATGCTTTGTTTGAGTCTGTGCGAATTCGCTGCTCAGGGAAGTGGCCGCCACTGGGTCGAGTGGTACGATCGCACACAGCTGAAACCACGCAGCGGCGGCCTGCACCGATCCATGGTGGACATCACGCCACCAGACTTCACAAGCTCGTAACTTGTGGCCCTTGCCAGTAATGGTCCAGAGATCCCAGGTTTGTGGTCGCAGTCTTCTTCTTGGCTGCATGGTATGCAATGATCAACATGAAGATCGATGCGCTCATGTTGGCCTATTCAGGCCAATGCCAGCCCCGCCACGCTTACTTGGGAACTGGCTGATGCGATGGCAGGTGCTGTCTCGGGCAACATGCTCCACATCGTTTCTCGGCTATCCTCTTGAGATCTCTTGAGTAGAGTTCGCTTCTATCGTTTTCGCTGAAAGTTGCATGCTGTAGCCTCAAATCCGACGAATGTCGGCGACCTTCGAGCCTTCGACTCCCCACTTGCAAGGCAGTTCTCCTACCGCCGATCGGAGCTTCATCTGTGCATCTCGGCTTGTCCAGAAGTGGGGGGTCTTATGCAGGAGGCAAGCATTATCACACAGTCAGGTGTTCGAGGTCCAACAGACAGAACAGCAAAGGCACGAGACGTCCTTTCGTCTTACCGTTGGGACCGACGAGCTAAGAAATTGTTCAGAGGTCACAGGTCAGTGAACATGGGCAGGCTGTCAGAAGCTAGGACTACGAACGGAGACCAAGTGGTGATTTCAAGCAGCGAAGTAGACCCAGCAACAACTGCGGCAAAGGGCCACCCGGAGTCCTGACATGTTTGGATAGCATTTCAGTTGCATGAAATCTCTGAGGTACTGTATTCTTGCCGTCCTTTTTGAGACGCTAGTTGGCTGCTCTTCCATTCTCCGTCGACGGCTGCTGAGACCAAAGCGCTCGCCGGCCGGCAGCAGTGGAGCTCCAAAGTTGCTTCTGGAGATCTTTTTCTCAGCCCTGTCAGGAAAGCCAAGAGTTTCAGATTTCGCTCTGCGAAATCTTCTGGCACTGAGGACGGCAGCACATGCGGCTGAAGCATGTAGCTTTCCGGCCGATCTGTATTCGGTGTATCTCAGGAGGCAAAGCGTGGTGCTGCCTCTGCCCCGGCCTCAAAGCCAAGATTCGGGTTTGCACACAGCAACTCCAGATCGCTGCAAGGGGCGCCGCGATGTCGAAACTGGTACACGCGAGTCGACGGCCGTGACAGAAGAAGAGGAGGAGGAGGCACGAAGCAGAAGGAAGATGCCGCTCATTAAAAAAGGTTTGGTTTGCGAGCAGAGACAAGACGTCCATGCAGTCTCATTCCTCTTGTCTCCCTCGGTTGGCCCTTCTAATCATGTCATGAACGCGTTCAGATTGACAGGAGGAGGAAGCGCCACACGCAACGGCTCAGGCCGGAAGGGCTCATGGAAAGCTCAACCTCATATTGACATGCATATAATATGAATATACACTGAGTCCTTATATCAGCAGAGGATGAATCTGTATGGATTGCCAGGACCGTGAAGTGGCACCTGCACCGGCCAGCGCGGCACCTGGACCTGTCGACGCGCCTCAGGGCCAGGAGGCGCGCTGACCAGGTGCTATCTTTGCCAAGAAATTCGGAAGCCAGACATGTCATGCAAAGGCTCCACCTCGACAATGCTGCAGCTGGTCATGCAATAGGGTAAGGGTTTGGGGCTGCGTGATGTGCTGTGATATTTTTGCGACACTTCAGTCTTGCATTGTCGCGAAAACCGAAGGCGAGTTCGGCATCCCGCTCCTTGGGAGAGTTTTGCTTTGAGCACGTCGAGTCTTGAGTTAGTCGTCGGTGTCGCTTTTTAACCTGAAGCATGTCTCCAAGGCTTACTTTTTCTGCTTGGACGGTCTCGTGCCTTGACCTGGCAGAAGCGGCATCTCGCCTTGGATTGGATGCCGAGTTGTTTAGGCTGGGCTTGAGTCTTCGGGAACGTGGCCATGGGTGATGCCAGATTGCCACCTGCGACAGCTGGTGCCAAGGTTTATGCGATCTATGTCTTCATTGTAATTGGGTGGAGGCCGTATGTGCAGTGTTTTGCGCGAAGTGCAGTGGTCCATCGCTGGGCAGGAATGCATTCGTTGCCGGATTCATTCTGAAGTGGGGCTTGCTGATCATGTGCATCTTCTTTGGAGCCTGGGCTGAGAAGTCAGGGCGTTTCGGATCCTTCGCGGCCTTGACCCTTCGCGCGATGTGCGCCCACTGCACTTGGTCCTGGGTTGCCCTGAACTCAATGAGGTGAAGGCATGCTGCGGTGTCTTGGCTTTTTTGGTTCCATGTCGGAACACAACGCGACCGAACGTCTGGACAAACTGCATAGCAAGGGCGCGCTGCTGCAACCTCCTGGGATGCTGTGGTTTGCCCTTGCAGCAACTTGGGCATGCATGTGGGACCAGTTTTCATGGGCAGCGCGACTCCATGGTTGAGGCTTTGGGTTCGTGCTCATCGAATGTCCCGAGACATCATGGTGCCATGAGCTCAGCCCTGCCGGCAGCAGACGGATCAAGTTGGAGGTGCTGAGGTGCTCAGTCCTAATTGCCACCCACCGGAGGCCGTGGCTCGATAGCTCACAGCTCACAGTGCCTTCCGGCACTTTCGTTTGCCAAATGCTTGGGCGTTGGGCCCTTATCTTGATAGCCTTTGTACAGAGCCATGCAAACCGACTGCGTCTCGCCGGTGAGCAGCTCGAGCAGGGTGACTGGCTGGTTTCCAGGCTGCTGAACGCGCGGATGTGGACTTGGAACTCCGGGAAGGCCGACTTGAAGGAGGAAGCTTTGAGGCTCTCGCAGATCGAAGCAGACTTCATCGTTAGCTGCCAAACGGAGGCATCGAAGCCGCTGCGCGACTGGATGCCGGCACAGTGGAAGGAAGTGGCACATGGGCAGCACTGGGGTGCTGCTGGCGGCAACATCAACGCTCAGATGGCTTCCTTGTTTGCGCGGCGTCCGCTCAATGGCGAGTTCATCGGCAACTCTTCCGAGGTGATCTCAATGACACCGTGGAGTAGCGTCCTAGGACCTGAGCACCACATCGCTTTCGCGAAAGCCGATGCGTCATCAGAAGTCTTGCTCTTCAGCACCCAGACACAGGTCTTAGCCTCGGACTACAAGGGAAAGGGCGGTGTGGCCATGACGCTCAGCTTCCCTGCATCTCCGGCACGGCCCGCCACGCGCGTGGACTTCATTTGCGCCCACCTCGACAGCGAGTCCGCAAACAAGCGCCACATGGGCATCACTTACTTGTTGTCCAAACTGCGAGCCCGTGACAAGAAGAGCAAGATTCTGAGCGAGGAAGTGATCTCGAAATCGGGTGAGCTCAAAAAACCCTGTGGCATTTTCGATCGAGATTCCCCCACCTGTGACCTTCCTGAAGTCGAAGGCCTAGACGAAGGACCAGATGCAGTCATCATGCTTGGTGATCTAAATTTCCGCCTACGGCAAGGGGAGCTTGGGGAAAGCGAAAATCCACTTAGCACCATCGAAGCACAGCTCTTGTCCCCAGCTGGTCGTCGCAAGCTTGCGGCAAACGATCCGCTCTGGGATCAGAGTCCTTTTGCTGATAGTTTGGTGAAGTCGGTGGAAGACAACTCTGGATTCGGCTTCACCTGCAACGAGCCTTACACCGATTACCTTCCCACTTACAAGCGTCATGGTGCACAGGAGTGCAAACTTCTCGGAGAGAAGCTTGCCAATTGCGGTGGTGCAGACCATCGGCAAGAAAGCGCGTCTTATTGCCACATGGACGAGCTACTGAACTTGACGAGGAACTGCTACATGAAGCCTAGCAAGAAAGACGGAAACTTGACCTGGGCAGCGAAGCACGAAGATTTGCAACTGGGGTGGCTAGACCGCTTCTGCTTTAGAACCACGAGAAGAGGGTCAGAGTCAGAATTGAGCCTTTCATTGAAAGACAATGCAGGCTGGATGGATTATCCGGGAGCCGCAGACGGCCAAAATGGTTCTGATCACATGCCGGTGGAAGCGATGCTGCAGATTGGCCATGCAAAGTGCTCCTGCCCTGCAGCTAGCGACGGCATCATGATAGAAGGCTGTGACAACGCAACAGTCGCCGGCCCCGTTTTTCGGACCGGCGAGCTCACTTCAGTCCGATGCGAAGGAGATTCGTGGATGGTAGATAAGCATGGCCGCCATGTCGAGTCCATCATGTTTCAGTGTCTTCACGATGGATCAATCGCACCTGTGGACCGCCGGTCCGAGATCTTCGATTGGACATGCCGTAAAGTTTGCAAAGGCGGCCCCGCCACTGAACATCTGACTCTAGGCCCGGCCATGGATTCAGCTTGCATTTCTGGAGTGATTTCTTGATGCGTGGTTCTGTTTCGTAGCACAACAGCCATAATTTGTATTCTTATATAATATATTCTTTTATATTACTATCGACTAAATTTTCTGTACTATTACTATAATTTTTGTTTGCATTATCAACATTCAAACTATGGTTGCCCGTGGAATTGTCATGTTCATTGTTGCTATTACTAGTGTTGTGATTAGCACTGCTATCAATTTGTTTTGTTACTTGTTGCTGCTATTCGTACTATTACTCTTATTGTCGTTATTGTTATTATTCTTCTTATTGTTATGCATCGTCTTTATCATTATTACGACTATTATGATTGTGACTACTAGTATTGTTTCTAGCAGAGTTATGCTTAATACTGTTCAAACTAGTACACTTAGTATATAAGTACACATAGTATATTATGTACAAAGACAGCATACGATATCGTGTGTTGTACTTTCTATGTTATGACACCGTGTGTGTATACATATATCATAATATTACATGATCTCATCTCATTTTCTGTCATGCCATTTTCTATGCTAACAGATTACATATGTTTCATTCTATACTTTATACTCTCAAGTAATTATCGCTCTGGTGGGTAGGAATTAGGAGATCAGTTTCCCGATCGTTCGAACAGACGTGATCATATGTCTTTCCGTAGCCATTTTGGCTCAAGCCGATCGGCCATACAGAAAAATTCGGCGTGGGAGGAACAGGCTAGATCGCTCGAGTGCAGCAACGTCGTTCCCTCCTGCGGGCCCTTATCAGGGATTTCGCCCAGCGGCTCCGCAGTTCGGGCTGCCCCGGAGGATCCCCCAGAGCGAGAAGCCTGGGAACTGGGGGTTCTACACTCCGGGAGCGGAGGCTCCTGAGAACCCGGCGGCTCCTGCTGCCGCATCCGGCGATTGGGGCACAGGCTTGGGTCGCGACGATCGTCGGGGACGTCGTGACCGTGCAGCTCCAGCCGCTCACAACCCGTTCGCTGTTCAGCGACCGGAGTTCGTACAGCAGATCGTGGTCGAAGAGCAGGACGAGACGAAGAATTCCCTCCTCGTCATCGACAATCGCGATGACAGGGTGATCTCCCCTTTTCAAAACTGGCTGGCCGAGGAGATCATCTCGAATGCCGCCAGCTCGATCAACGTCTGACCGAGCGGGACCTGGTCATGCCCCTGAATTCGGGCTACCACTGTTCGCTGTTCGCGAACTACACGCTCAATGGCATCAAGGCAGTACTGCTCTTTTCGATGACATCGACGGCGGGAGGTCCCTGTGCTCAGTGGGTGCGAGTCGGGCGCTATCGCACCCGGCTTTCCAGCCTTTCACATGGCCGGTGATGTTCGACACTTCGGCCACCTATGTGGATGTGAAGGTCTTCAACGGAAACGAGGTCCTTTTCCATTGGGTGTTCTGAGGGTACCGTTCGGACTCGGATCTCTCGGTCCAGCAGCAGTTCTGTGACGAGGTCCTGATCAGAACGGCCAACGAAGGGTGGTTCCGACCCTCGATCGTCATCTCGGTCTTCGTGGGCTGGAAGGTCTCGGTGACTTCGTTCGAGGTCGGAGGTCGGGTCTACGCGATCGGCCCGAGAGGAGCGGTGATGGCAAGTGATCACGCCATGAGCACTTGCGAGCTCAGGGTGACGGCCCGCTCCTCTCGGGAGGGCTATGGGAACGACGCCGGTTCCGGGACGCCAACAACCGGATCGACCTCAAGTGCGGGCGAATGTCCGTGCCGGGCACCTGGCTCACTGTAAGTCACATCTCCGGCCCCGCGCTGATCATCTCGATCCAGGCATGCCGGAGCCAGCGCGCTCGCGTTGAAGGCCCGGACCACATCCAGCAGTTCGCCCAGCTCTTGGCGGTGATCTCCCCGTGGTACAACAGCGCGATCGCCGAAAACCCGGAGGAAGTGGGAACGACCATGGATGAGTTTCCGGTCGATCGCGGGAACTTCCATCTGAGAGCCCGCTCCAAGCTCAGAGTGAACCCTTGGAGTTCGTGGGGCAGGAGGCGCTCGCTCACCGGTCCCATGACGAGAACAACGCCGTTCGGGCTCGCAATGGCCCCCCAGCTCTCATGGACGAGGCGGCTCGGCAGGCGGTTCAGCAGCTGGGCTCCTCTGCTACATCGGCGATCACGAACATGCCCACCTCTGCTCAGCAGATGTTCGACCAGAGGATGTCGACCGTGCACCCTCCAGCAGAAGGCGAGCTGGCGGAGCACGCCGAGGCCGTTCTCACGGACTCACGGAAGCTCGTGACCGCATGAGCTCCTATATGCGATTTTCGCGCACCTCTGCTGCGATCACTCCGCAGGTCTTCACAGATGTCTTTCGTGATCGTGAGGCGGCGGAGTATGAGCGGATCAGCACGGTCAGGGTGGAGGAGACTGGCCCGGAGATCGCGGCGATGGCCTCCACTCCTACCTCAGCTCCGAAAGCGTTCGCCCCGACCTACCCACCAGCTCGATCCTCGGCAGGTCCTTGCACGATGGACACCTCGGGGGTGGAGTAGGCGGCGTTCGCCGTACAGGACTTCATCACGGCGGCATTTTGGCACGCTCCAGAAAGTGAGTTGTGCGCCGCTCTGGCCGGTAACATAGCCGGCAGATCAGCCGTGCTCTTCCGCGGAACAAATATGCCGAGCGATCCTCTCGGCGCGCTAGATCCCAGCGCAGTTCTGCCGGAAGTGTATCTGATCATGACCTGTCTCAGGCACGGCGCTCGGTTGCCATTAGCAGGCACGTGTGATCGCGCGGTGCAGCTGTTCAGGCCAAGCATGGATAGATCTGTTAGGAAGATCCTCTCCCTTCCTTTGTTCGGGGATGAGTTTTGCCAATGGTTGGTGGATCTTCAGATGGCTCAGTTCGAGAAGCTCTCGGCTGTTTCGGACGGGACGATCGCTGAGTGTCTGCAAGCGTTCGTCGAACTAGTGCCCGCTCTCGAGGAACTACACACGCCAGCTCGGCGCAAGAACGAGGAGGAGCTCGGCAGGTGGGTTCCATCGATCGAGCTGCTGTTTGTGCTGGTTCGTAGTACAGCGGCAGCCGGCTGGGCAGATTTGGCCCGTGGTGAATGCCATGGCGCACCCCCGGTGATCGGGGTTCCGATCGGACTTGTGAAGATCGAGTGAAGTTTTGATGATCGGACTTGTGGCCGACTCCCAAGTATTTATATATATATATATAGAGAGAGAGAGAGAGAGAGAGAGAGACCTTCTTTTGCCATTCATTCCTGTCCTTTTTTGTGGAGGTTATGCAGGCCCTGGTCCAGTGATGGATGGCGCGCTGGTCTATCCATCCTGCCGGGACCTCGGGTGACTGGCAGAGCTGCACGCTTGTAGGCTTTATGACACAGAAGTATATAAGAAATAGAAGACAACACGACTATATATCGTGTAATCAGAGCGATATACAACAATACTACTCGTATGATATAAAGCAATGTGCAGTTTATGCAGGAATAAACAGTCATATGCGAAGCCGCCCGATGCTAGTGCGGAAAGCCTCTGAGGTCCCGATCCTTCCCTGGTGTATTTGGGAGCCACTGTCCTTCGTTGCAGAGACGGCCACTTGGGCACCTTGGCGGCGCACGAAGTCATGCCAAGTTGTGTAAAGAGCTGCCACGTCCTTCCTCCCTTAGCGGGGGATGCTTGGGTGAAGTCACAGTTGCCTGCTTCAGAGCAGCTTCTCTCGGGAGATCACGCACGGGAAATTCGGTCCCGCTTCGCGGAAAGCAAAGTCTTGGTGCTTGACGGCGGCGAGCAGCACTATGAATGCCAAGGGTCCTGCACAGTCTTGGGCACATCTACAGCCAAATGCATCGAGAGTGAAATGCAGCCAGCCATTCGCTGCGCCTGTCGGCTTACATTGGTCGTTCAGTCAGCAGTCTTCTCAAACAAGGAGCTGCAGTCTCAGGTCGACTACGTCAAACTTCAATTCTTCAACGGAGCCACAACAGAAGAGCAGCTAGAGCAAATGAGGCAAGGCAGTAAGTATGTCGCGGCCATGAAGTTCAGGCTTGATGAGCTGCCTAAGTTGGGCAAAGAGCTCGAAAACCTGGCTGACCTGCAGGCTCATGTGACTCTGTGTTCAAAGACAGCCGGGAGGAAGCGGCACTACTTCTCCTCATGTCGCATTCTCGCTGAGACAGACTTGCACCATGCACAGTCCATCAAGAAGCTCCTAGGGCAGGTCACTTCCACAGAAGGGCCCCTCACAGTGGACTTCAGATTGAACGCGACAAGTGTGAAGTTGCAGTTCCACTACTCTGCAGCCGACCCGTCCGTGAAAGCAGAAGTGAGGCCGCATAGCTTCTAGCCGCGACCCGACCTGCCTGCACTTGGGGGCAGATGAGAGGCAAAGAGCTGACGCAAGCTTCCTTGATTGATGTGAGAGAGTCAGAGTAGTCAGCGATTCACTGCACACGGAACATTGAACGCACTTTCGAAGGTGGACATTTTTCGCTTGCCCAGGTCCTCGATCATCTTTTCCGTGATGGTGCCGTTTGTCCGGGCCTTGCATCAATTGCATCAGAAAGTGGCCCTCTCGGTACGGGTTTCCACAGCGCGCAGGGCAGCAACATGGAACAAGAGTGGCTTTGCCGTGAAAGAGAGAACGAGACCCACCAAGCAACAATCCGCGGTCTCACGCCGACAGAAGCCGTTGCGTGGCCTGCGAGTGCAGGTGGGCCCACACGCGAAGACATAGACGCGGGACAGGCAAGTGCCCACCCCCCTTGATCCCAGCCTGATAGATGAGCATGCGGAAGAGCAGACAGCAGACGAAAGCACAACAGGGGTCGAGGCGTGCTGTTGTATATGGCACCAGTATCCTCGACCCGGAACTTCAGGTTGACGGGTCAGCCCGCGAGTCGGGGGATGGAGAGCAAGAGGAAGAAGCTTATTCCGCCTGGAAAACGGCATGCCACCGGAGACTTTGAGCTGTTGGCGAGGGTGACGGGTCCAACTCTCCCCAAAATGAGTAGCGAGAGGCGAGTGCTCTTTACGACTTGTTTGTGGCGAGGTTGTCCATCTTTAAGTAGTGTTGGTTTCGGCTTGGGCGGAGGCCGTAGCGGGGCCCCAGCGGATCCATTCGCAAGTGCATGAAATTGCTGCAGCAGTAGCTAGACAGATTTGAGAGCAGATGGTGGGCTCGAGTTCCACTCAAGATAAAATGGGCGGGAATCGTGCTGCAACCGCTTGAATCACCTGCATACCGGGCTCCCCTGCACAGCGGGTTACGATGGGAACCGGCTCTTGAACTTCGTTGCACCCGCACAGCCGCCGGAACGTTTGTATAAGTTATAGAAGACTGACATGAGAACGCATTCGGCAGCTCATCCTGCTGCACAAGGACCAGATGGACTTCTCCTGCAAAGCTCGGAAGAGCTCTGCAACTTGTACTTCGCACGCATGCTTGCCCCAAAGCCACGCAGACAGGTGGCGGTACAAGACAGCGTGCCCTCCACAGCAGCGGTGCAGCGACGAACCCCAACTAGTCACTGGTGATCCAGCAGACCACGGGACCTACGCATGGGAGGATGCATCCCAACAGTATGGAACAGGAAAGTTGGGCCAGCCACGAGCTTTGCGACATGTTCGGAACTTTGCGCAAAACCTGAATCGCAAGGGCTTGCGCAGCTGTCTGTCAAAAATGCTGGCATTGAGCCACGTACAGAAAAGCTGCAATTTGTATGCACAAGCTGAGCGTGGCCTACAGAGAGGAGACTTATCGCACGTGCAAGAGCTACAGAAGCTGCCTGCTGCCAAACGGCAGCCTTCTGCAGGTTGTGCTGAACAGTATCAATGCCTCTCTGCGGCATTTGGGTAAGCATCGCTTCGAAAGTGTTTCGGGCCAGCTGCTTAAGGACTACCTTTGTCCTGGCTGCTCGGCCCACCAGCTGCTGATCTACAGGGACCCAGGCCACCTCGCCCGGACCGAAGCTGCCAGGATCTTAGAAGCACTGCAACCAGAATCTTCAAGGTTTGCCCGAAGAACTTGAAAGCTGAGGTTGTCATGGATGTACTGGGTGAAGACTGGCTGGACGGGGAGGCAAGATGGCTGCGACAGCGTCGGTTTTGTGTGTCGAGAGTGGTGATAAGGTTGAGGATGGCAGAGCCGTGTTCGACGGCGCACTTCCGAAACTGCGCTGCCAGCTGTTTTTTCAAATCTAAGAGCCCAAGAGCACAGATTCGCTTTCCGCTTCGCGTCTTCGAGTGCCGTGGTGTCCAAGGAAGCCTCAGCTACCACCAGCCCAGGAGCGGTTTGGCTGAGACGTGTGGCGGCTGTGGCATGGTAACCCATGGTAAGCCATGGCCACAAACGGTTCAGTCCATGGCAAGTCTAGTGCGACCAAGGCCTAAGGCCACAAATTGGGATGTCAGTGCCACCTGTGCAAGGCATTCCTCGTGTAAGATTTCGAGACATGCCAGACAGTAGCCTGCTGGCGGCTGCAACCTGCGGCCCAGTCCAGCTCAGAAGTTCCAGGTTCGCAGCCATGTCCGCACCGTTTTTGGTCTTTTCCCTGGTTTTGCAAATCGTTTACCGAGCTTCGGATGGTTTAGCCGTTTAGCCAGGTGTGGAGAAGTGCTGCTACAAGTAGCCCCGTAGCCAAACGACTCGCGGGAGTTGTGAAAACTTCCGAGCAGCCGGTTAGCAGCACAGAGTCGAAGAGTTGTTTTCTGCTGAGGCTAATTTGCCAGGTTGATGAAATCGTTGAAAGACACTTTGTATCAAGGCCTAGTGGTCGTGAAAGTGGGCCACGGGAGCCACGCAAGGACATTTCCAGCAGGAATCGCGCTCGGTAGAGTAGTGCATGCCACTGTTATCCGCAGATGCGAGTAGCGGCTAGTAGCGAGAGGGGCTGTCGGCTACAGCGCATGGAAACATGTCCGTTCCGTCTGGTCAACTGCTGATCGGTCCGTCACGGGACAGCTTCTGGGAACTGCACCGGATGCTGGGCGGAAGACGTTGCATTGGTAGAGGGAGCCAAAAAGGGTTTCAGGCTTCAGGTGTTTAACAGTGGTTTAACTATCTCAGTGTACCTCAACTTCAATCGACGTACCAGCTTTGGGCTTGGACCCCTCGGACCCAAGGAAGTTGGGAGAGTGCTACGAGGCGGACCTGCAGAGGCTCAACACAGGCGGCTTGCTTCAGCGACACCGGCTGGCCCAGGTTACAGGCCAGTCGAGCTTGGGCTCGAAGCAGAAAGCCAGAAGCGTGGCGACGATGAATCTCAAGAGCCTTGACAGATTACCGACTCCGCATCAATTCCAGGAGGATCTGACCAGATTGAATGCGGAAGCGGTAGGTCCAGCTAGCCCAATCAGTGCTTTGGCGGAGTCGAGTTCGGGCTTGGGCACTGGCAGCTTGAGCGTTCTTCCACAGCCTCGAGTGGACTCGGCTGACGTCGGGGCTCCATCAGAGCTTCCTCCAAACTTGCCGGGAAGTCCGCGAAACCCGCGAGGAGGCCAAGGCGGCCAGCGAGATGGCGACGACATATCTGAGGCTTCTGGGCTCTTGTTCAGGGATTTAATGTAAGCTTCCACAATGAGGAAACCTAATATTCTTTACTATAGAAACCATATTATGTACTATATATCCCGAATATACTTAGCTTAAACCAACAAGAGCCCTCTGAGGCTTGCTTGTACATCGCGCATGGCTGCTGGCTTCAGAAGTCGAGGTCCGCTATCTCCCGGCGGAAGAGTACCCTTGGACCAAGGTCGGGGACTACTCCGACCTTATCTTCGATCCAGAAGCCCAGCTACACCCTAGATCCCACTGGACACTTTCGCAACTTCTGGGACTTTTTAGGGATCTTCCTCCTCCTCAAAGACTCCATTGCCATCCCTCTCCAATTCGTTGTGGATGACTTCTACTTGCGCTTCCCTATACTCTTCTTCATCACTCGGATTGGGGTGTTCTATTGGTGCGCAGACATCCTGCTCTGCTTCGTCACGGGTTATCTCCACAAAGGAAATCTCGTACACGATGTCAAGCAAGTTTGGTGTCACTACTTGCGCACGTGGTTTGTACCTGACGTGCTTGTTACATCCGTGGACATGGTGCTGGAATTTACGTCGGTCGGGGACAGTGTGGGGGAGACCGCTGCGACAACCCGAATCCTCAGGCATCTCGGTTGCAAATCGCTTTTGCCGTTGGCATTCGCGGTCGGCTGAGATGCGCAAGTGCCAGACATAATCCTAAGGCTCATGCGGCTTTTCCGCGTGGTCCGCCTGGGCAAGCTTACTCGAGTTGCAGCGTTCCTCCGAGATCAGTTTGAATCTCCGATGGCTTCTACTCAGTTCAATCTAATGTTGGTGATGATCGGCATGATGCTAGTGGAGCACGTCCTTGCTTGCTGCTGGCTTGGGGTGGGCACATTGTCATCAGAACCCACAATCACATGGTTGAAGAGCTCCGGGCTGTCGGACAGCCCAATAATGGTCCAGTATACGACCGCACTGCGCTGGGCTTTCATGCAGCTCGGTGTTGGGGGCACAGAGATCGAGGCCACCAACGAGACCGAAGGCTACTACACCATCTTGGTCTGCTTCATCAGTCTGGTGACCTTCTCCACTGTGATCAGCTCCATGACATCGCTTGTGACAGCATTGCACGGCCGGAGGATGGAGGAGTCACAGCAATTTGGGTTGCTGAGGCGCTTCCTTCGTCAGCAAAACATCCCGGACAGCCTTGGCCATCGCATCACTCGCTTCTTGCAGTTCGCCTACCATGCAAGGCAGACGCATGAGCAAGACCTGCACATCCTCAACCTACTGTCCAAATCACTGTCTGCTGAAATGCACTTCGCGCGCTACCAGCGGTGCTTCGAGCGGCTTGCGTTTTTGCATGAGCTTCTTAGGAACAGCGAGGTGAGTGCGCAAGAAGGGCAGGTTATCCAGAGACTTGCCACTCAGGGTGTGGTGGTGCTAGATGCTGGCGAGGATGACATCGTCTTCTGTTGCGGGGCGAAGGCCGAAGCTTGTTACTTTGCCATGCAGGGCTCACTCTCGTATGAAACCCGGGATCAGGGGATGCTTGACGTGGAGGAACAGCAGTGGATCTCAGAAATGTGTCTCTGGACCGATTGGGGACACGTAGGGGATTTGTCAGCCAGAAGCTTCAGCAGCATTCTGGCGATTCACTCCCAGGCTTTCTGCGAATGCATCGCGAGCCTAGGGGCTGCGCAGAACCAAGCCCACCATTATGCGCTCGCCTACGTCCAAGCGATGAATGAGGCAACTGGCCTCACAGACGTCTGGCTTTATGAGAAAGTGCCAGCCACCAGAGACAGTCCAGGAACTGGAACGCACATGCTGAGCCATCTCTTTAGATCAAGGTTCTGGTTTGACACTGGAAGTGAAAACATGGTTCGAGTCGCCCCATCTCTTGCATGAGTGCTGGGCTTCTCGATCGGGGTCTGCAACATTGTAAACTCTTGCAAATTTTTTAAAACAACTCCGACGACTTTCCAGACACCCACGTGGTCTGGTGCTGTGTGTTGTCGTCTTCCAATGTTTCGTACAGGCTGATAGCTCGGCCGTGCCGTGCATGCTCCAGCCGTGTCATAATTCTCCACCAGCATGCACCAGACATGAAATTTGTCATAACAGGCTGTGGAAGGTGGAGTCGCAGGAAGCGTAGTCGACCTCCATCGTACCGTCTTGCCTGAAATGCTTCTCACAAGATGAGGCGGCCCGTTTTGCACAAGGCACTGTGCTACAGGTCTTCCAAGAATGCTCCCTGTGTGGCACAGAGCATTCGGCCATGCCTCATATCTAAGCCGGTTCGGACAGATGAACTCGCTCGTTCTGTCAGTGGCACCCGTAGAGGGTCACGACCTGACAAACGATTGCTACAGCAAAATGCCTTTGAAGCCGTGTGAACAGCTTGTAGAAGTTTGAAAGAGCCACGTCACGGCGACAAGGTGTCAAGGAGTGCTTCCAGTAACCTCATGTCACCATGTAAGGCGGCGTAAGGTCAGGGAGGCTTGAGGAGTCCGTCGTAGCTTCTGGCCCAACGGAGCCTCACAGAGCGCAAGGAGTGCAAGAAGACTGCTTAGCGCAAGATATATTCATTTCCTGTGGTGAAAAGTTAGATGCAAATTACACCCGTCCATGCTTCAGCTAGAACTCAGAGCAGAATGAGTCCCGAGGATGCAGTCCAGCTCAAGCCCGGAGAGCCGGAGAGTTTGCAAACACATTCCAAAGGTTTGAGCTAGAAGGTGGCTTGCCGGAAAGCGCGCGCACAATGTCTCTGTGCATGCGTCATGGCTCGTCGGTTGGCGCTGATATTGGCAAACGGCGCGTACACGCCTCCCCCTGAGTGATGAGGCGGAGCCAGGCCAGGCTGGAATCCGCATGTCTTGCAGCAAAATTCAGGCAAAGGCCCCGGCTGTCCCGGCCGGCAGCTGCAGCCGCAGAGCTTTCACGCAAGCTCCATGCCATGGGTTTCGAGGCCAGGAAAAGCCTCTTCTTGGATCCCGCTTGTGTCCACGCACACCAGAGGAAGCAAGTTGTGAGTTGGGCTGGGTCAAGTTTGGAAGCAACGATTCTGGCTCTGCAGGCGGCGCTCTGGATGCTTAGCGGTAGGTTTCAGGTTAGGGTTTGGGAGCGCTCGAGTTTCGGGATGCAGGGCGTCGTGGCGTAGGGTGTCTCGTTAGCTTGGAGCCACTCCTGGCAACTTGGAGCGTACGGTCACGGGCAGGTGCACGCTGCCACCGACCAGACGTTGATGGGAATGAAGGCTCGCAAGCTGCGGACGTTCATGCCTTCGTTGCATTTACTCACGGCTGCTCTGCGGTGCTTTGACGATCTTTGCAGGCAGCAGTCGAAGGCTACCTGCGCCTCGTGGCCACAGCTGCAGAGTCGCCGTGTGACAGCAGGCATGAAGAGTATAGCAAGGTAGTTCAGCTCAGCTCCCTAAACCCGACTCTGCCGGAGTGGGTATTCCGTCAAGTCCTTTAAGACCTGGAGGCCCCCTCCGGGCTCCTGGTACAGGAATTGTAGCAACCCTACCCTGCAGAGAGGCAAGAACCTCTACTGCTGTTTTGCACCTTCTGCGGCCACGGCTCTGCCGGGCGCTTTTTGCCGGTGGACTGCTCCGCTGCTCCAGTGCCTGAGGACGTGGTTTGAGGTTTAGCATTTAGTCACTGAGGTCCAGTAGTAGGGTCAGCTACCGTAGCACTCAGTAGTAGCCAGAGAGTAAGGCTCGGGCACATCGATGTTCAGTGGCAGAAAATGGTCTGGGAGGACACATTTTGCTTCTTCGAGGACTTGCTGTTCAAGCTCTTCGAGACCCTGCGATCGGACGATTTCATTCAGAGCCAAAGCTGGAGGCAACACCACACGAATTCTGGTGATGACACTGCAAGAGCTCCTCGCCTCGGTTCTAGTCCATCAAGGTTGCGCATCCATGTTTCCATAGATGATCCGGTTTCAGGCGGGGTGGAGAAGCTGTGGAATCCGCATCCTGATCGTCATAGAGAGCTGCCGCCGCCTGGTCGGTGAAGAGCTGACAGCGTATCATGCTGCACGAGCACGCGCCGCCTATGGAAAGCGCCACCTGCTGCCTTGCATGCAAGCCATGAGGCGGAAATACATCCATCCGTACATTAACCCATCCATGCATGCAAACCGTATACCTACCTACATACCTATCTGCATACAGTTTCCCTAATTACCTACATACATACATGCGGGAGTGCGTGCGTGCAGGCATGCACACCTGCATACATGCGGACATGCATACCTCTCCGCAGGCATGGGTCCGGGAGGATGCGCCCCTCGCATGATGAATTCAACAAGCACGTAATTGAATTGGAAAGCAGTATGCGCTCACAGTCCTATAGGGGCCGTGGCGCAGAAATCTGCGATGAGAGGCAAAATCGAACAAGGGATCACCAGATGGACCCAGCAGCCACTTCCAGGGCTAAAAGCTGTCTGGCCAATCCGAGTGCCTCTCATTTAAAAGCACTGGCACATTCAACTAAGCTCGATTGACGTTGTACTTGCCACCGTAGAACCCTTCACAACCGGCGATCGAACAAAAACAGTAGTATCCTGAGCATCTTCCTCCGGGGGTCGGGGGAGGCAAACTGCAAGACAAAGCCCCACATGGTTGCTTCGTTCAAACCACGCCCCACGCCCCACTCGAAACGTGCGCGCCATGTACAACGCATGCAGACTTGAACCCTGACCTTATTCCTCGGGGAGGCCAACTAACTGCAGGGTAGGTCCCTCGCATACAGTGACCGCCTATATATATATATATATATATATATATACACACCAGCACGTGTGAGGTCTAGTCTAACGCAAGCGAAGCGTCCACCACCCGTCGACATGCCGCAAAACTCCAGGACCTGGTCTTCCGGGCTGCGGGGTCACATGTCAAGGCGCTCATCGTACTTATCATCACCTGTCAGCATGTTGTAGCGCGAGTCTGCTGGCACCGGCGGCGATGATGTCAACATTGCTGATGGTGGATTTGCCAAGCCGCCTGACGATGCATCCACGCGATAAGAAGCCGCAGGGATGTCCTGGCCAAGCGGCAAAGCCGGGCCCCGAGAACCTTGAAGCGGGTGTCGAAGCCGGCAGCGGCCACACAGAATTAATTGGCAGTAAGTGGAGTCGCCCAGCACCGAAAACACAGCACTTCACACCTGCCAGCCCGAACGATGGCAGATCTGGAGACTGGAGCTTCAGCCGGATCTGCTTGCACCTGGCCGGATATGCGCCCAGCCCGCTCGTGGACACCACCAAGATAACAGTCTTCTGGTCCGGTAGCACCTCGAGCTCGACATCATCCAAGGTTCTCATGGTGGATTTCAATCCACCTGCCATGAGTTCTTGCACCAGGTTCTGCACCAACACCTCTGCGTTGCCGCTCGCACTGTCGTGTAGCACCGTGGTGGAGTCTTGCTGGCAGAGCCCACGGATGTGAGCTCTTCACCGACGTACTTCAGCCGTTCCAGGGCATTCTGACGCAGAGGGTTGTCGGGTTGAGGAGAATGTGACGGGCCTTTGAAAAGGCTCATCGGACATTGGATGGGGATCCACCGTGCCAGCAGCGCAGGAAGATCCCAAGTTTCACACATCTCAGCATTCATTTGCAGCAGATGCAGCAGTGGTGGGGCCAGGAAGCTTGTGGAAGCCAGTGTCATAATAGTGTCATAATCGTTGCAATCTCCTTTTGGCAACTGTCGTTTGACGAAACGCCTACCCCGCATGGCCATGGCTGCCGTTTGGCGCTCTACGATCTAGCTGTCGGGGGGCAATTTCGGCCCTTGCATACATACACATACAGACATATACACACATACAGCCATTTACCCATCCAGTACACATGCACATATCAGACATGAAATGGCATGACATGACGTGTGAAGTGTCTCTTGCAGGCCCGAGCTGGCAAGCGTCGGGGGTGCGGACTGGGATGCCGCCCGCATGGCCTGGGTGGCTAAACAGCTGGGAAGGGAGGCGCCGCAGCTCCTCCTCGCGCTTTCTTCGGAGTCCACGACGCCATCCTACGACGTTGCCACTAGGATAAACCTTGAGGGAGCCGCACAGGAATAGGAGAAGCTCGGAAGAAGCGCCTTCCAAATTACTTTGCCGGGCTCAAGACTTCTTGTCTTCATGCCGCCGTAGCCATGGTGAAGTAGCTAAGTAGCTCGAGGAGCCCTGCAGAAATGATGCCAGGCTCCAGAGTCGATGCGAGCGCCCCTCTGTCAGGGAAGCTTTTTCAAGAGAGCGCTCCTCTGTCCGGGCAGCTCCCGTGGAGAGCACCGTCAGGGCCGCCAGGGCAGGACTTCTGGGAGCTTCATCGGAGACTCGGGGAGTGTTACGAGGCAGTCACAGGGCCAGGGTCAGGGCCAGGGCCCCGGAGCAGGAGGGCGGTTTCCTCCGATGCGATTCAGCATGCGACACGCTCCAAAAAGCTATGGTCACACAGTCGCAGCTTGCGCAGCTCGGAGGTTATGCCTCCACAGCCTGTACAAGCTCCGGCCCCGGCATTGACGAAAAGCTTGCCAGACGAGCTGCCGCCCCTGGACGAAGTACTGCCGAAGCACCTCCACGGAGAGGCAGATGAGCTGATGCCCGTCATTCCTGCTGTGCGCGTTGGCTTTCCGCCGGGCAGCTCTTCCAACCTGGCCGAGTCTTCTCTTGGAGATTTCGGTGAGCAGAGCCAGCCGACCCAAACTTTCCAGGGCTACTGGCCACGCAGCTGCTGGGTTGAGAGGTCGAGATCACACATGCCCCGGCGGCGGAGAAGCCTGTCGGCAGAGGTTACGAAGTCTATGCAAGTCGTTGCAGAAGCTCGAGTGCCATATGTGTTGAGTCCCACAGGCCATTTTCGAAACGCCTGGGACTTCCTTGGTATTCTCTTGCTCATGAAAGATGCCGTGGTGATACCACTCCAGCTCGCACAAGTGAACCTGAACTCGATGTTTCCAATCTTTCTCGCCATGTCGAACGCCTCACTCTTGTATTGGTGTGCCGACATCCCCATCTCATTCATGACGGGCTTCCTGGACAAAGGTAGCCTCGTGCAAAGCTACGCCCGAATCGCGCGACACTATGTTTGCACATGGTTTGCCCCAGATTTGGCAGTCACGGTGACCGACGTGTTCATTTGGTTTTCGGATGAGAGCCACGCAGAGGGTCCATCGACCACGCGCATCCTGCGCTTCCTCCGTCTTTTCCGGTTAATCCGCCTCGGGAAGCTCACACGAGTGTCTGCTTTCCTGCGCGACTACTTCGAATCGCAGGTGGCGTCGATACAGTTCAGTCTCCTACTGGTCCTGCTTGGCATGTTGTTGCTTGAACATGTGATGGCATGCTGCTGGTACGGTCTCGGCTCGCATGATCCTAGTGCAAGAACCTGGCTCACTACATCACCCATTCGCGACGAGACTTTCTTCAAGCAGTACACTGCCAGCCTGCGCTGGTCTTTCGCGCAACTTGGAATCGGGGGTACTCAGCTTGAAGCTGTCACTGAAACCGAGGGCGTCTACACAATTCTAGTGGGAGTTGCATCCCTCATCAGTTCGTCAACGGTTATCAGCTCCATGACCTCACTCGTCAGTGCCCTTCACAGACGAAGAATGGAGGAAACGCATCAGTTTGGTCTGTTGCGGCGTTTCTTGAGAAACAACGACGTGCCGCTGAGCCTAAGCCAGAGAATCACGCGGTTCCTGTCTTACACTTATTATGCAGCTCAGTCGCAGTCGCAAGAACAGCCGCACATCCTGAATCTGCTGTCGACATCATTGCAAGCCGAGCTGCAATTTGCAAGGTACCATTTTTGTTTGGCCAAGCAGCCTTTCCTGCGCCAGATTCTAGACAAGGACTTGAGCTTCCAGGAAGGCCATGTTTTGCAGAACATCGCCATGAAGGGTATAGCCATTTTGGACGCCGGTGAAGATGACCTGGTGTACTGCTTTGGGGCCGTCGCTGACTCATGCTACTTTAGCTTGCATGGTTCTCTTGTTTTTCTCCAGAAAGAGAAAGATCCGCAAGATATTCCTGTTGGAACATGGATATCTGAAATGTGTCTGTGGACTTCATGGACTCACACAGGAGATGTGATTAGCACCAGCATGAGCAGAATTGTCGCGCTGCACGTGGAGGCTTTTTGTCAGGGAATCAGCAGTGCAGCAGACTTGCAGAGGCAGGCCCACTTCTACGCAATGGAGTATTTGGAGGAGTTGAACCAGCAGAAAGATGCCACGGACCTTTGGCAGTTCGAGGCAGGCCATCTGAAAGTCGGGAAACATTTGGTGCGGGGCCGGCTGGCAGTGGTGGGGTGTGTGCGGTGGTGTGAGTAGGGCTGGTAGCAGGGGGGTGGTAGGGGGTTGGCAGGGGTGTAGTCGTCGGGGGTCGTCTGCTAAGGGTGGCGGGGTGGTAGGGGTGCTGTGCGAGTCGGCGCAGAGGATTTATGCAGTGTTACTGCTGCTGTTTGCAGCAGGTTCCGTGCGGAGCGGTGGACGGTGCAGCAGGTAACTGCTTACATGTATTATTGAAACGCCCACGGTCGCTATAGTCTGAAAATTTCTATGTGTCTGTTCAACTTGTGTCGACTGCCGGACGTGTTATGCCTAGACCGAAATGCAGAGTGTGGAGCAGCAAGCTGTTTGGCCTCACCACGCCGACTGCTCCTTTCGAAATCATAGGGTAGACAGTGGCCCTGGATGAAAGTCTTGCTGGAGAGACGGAGTGGATGAAGCTCCAGGCAATTAGGCGCACCTTCGAGGATGCCCACAAGTCTCCGCTGTCTCTCATCGTTTTGGACGATCTCGAGTGTTAAGGGTAAGAGAAAAGGGCGACAGGGAGAACAGGAAACACGCCGACAGAGTTGAGACAGTGTGCAGGTTTCAGAAGAGGCTATGTCCGCTGCTCCCAGCACAACGAGGTCCACTCGTGGCATTCCAGTGCGATTTGCTCGATGGGTAAAGCACATCTTCCTAAGCAGAAGAGTTTCACCAAACACGACGTATGACTAGGAAGCAGGAGCTGCAGTGCACGCGACGTGTTGATGCAGCCCCATGCAAGCTCTCGCTGGAGCAGCAATTTTCGAATTCGTCAGAGCAACCGGCCCTTTTCCGTTCTCTAGCTGAGGTAGCTGTGCGTTGAATCTCAGCCAGGAATTTGGGCAACTGGGTGCCAAGACTTGAACAGCCACACCCATTCGTCTTCTTGTACAGAATCTTTTTACGCTCTGCAGGTGCTCACGCGAACGTGTAGCCTGCGACTCGGTTTCAGGATATTTCGCTGGTGCCGCATCAGCCGCTCGCTGCCTGCTCGCGCCAGCAAATTACTTTCCATCCCGACTGTCGGTCTTGATGGTTTAACTCGAAGTCTTCAGCTGGTTGTCTCTGAGACTCTCCGATTCACAGTGTGGTCCTGATTTAGAAGCCTACAATCGCAAGCATCGTGCCAGAAAATGCCTCAGATACAGAAGCAGGACGCACAATGCGGTGCGTTGACCAAGGTTTTACAGAAATGCGCGACCTGCTCTATTAACAGTGATCGCTGTCCACTTTCCATGCGCTCGAAAAAACTGCCTTGCCAACTTTCAAGGCATTACCCTTAAGGCGTAAGGCTTGCACCTTTACGACTTATGAAGCCTACCGGGAGACGTCCCAGCACGCACCTCTTCACATGACATCTGCAAGGCCATATTTGTGTGACCACAGCCGCAAGGCGCACTTTGGGCCGGGGCATACCGAGCACAAGCACCTAAGGTCTTCCTGCGAAGCATTATCGACAGTATTGACAAGCCTGTGCGGTTGGGCGGCATCTTGGAGCGTGCGGCACTGGACACCCTTCGCAGAACAGGGCATCAGCAAAGGCCCGTGATCCTGTCGCTGGGAGTCTTGGCCGAGAACTGCATGCTGTCTTCTTTGTTTTCTGTTCGATAGATATCCTGTTAGATGCAGACTCCAAAGGTCTTGACTTCTTCTGTTGTGGACTGCCGTGCTGTTGATTTGCTTCGGGTCAGCCAGCCAGCGTGAGGGAACCCTAAGGTGGCGATGCCAGTGCGGAGGACCTTCGTGACAGCGTCCTGGCCTCTAGGCACGGCGAGACGCGCAGAGCAGACGCCGCCACAGCCATGGATTCTAAACTGGACACTTCTGCAACCTTGTGGAGCGCGGCAGGCTCAAGCCTCTTTGCAAAGCCGACTTGGTGCAACGCAGCACGACTGGACTCATACTCCCCGGCAGCCTTGCACAAGCCCAGGCTACTAGGTTACATGGCATAGTCGTTTGTACGACATCGCTACATCGCTTCACAGACTTGAGGGAGAGTGCCCGCAGTAGCTTCTGCCATCGGAGTGAAGAGAAGGAGCTGGAAATCAATTCGGCAGAAGGACACCCCAGGTCCACCTGGAACCCAAAGCTCCAGAGCAGCATGCCTTTGCCGCCTCTGCCTCAGCCATGGTCTCCTCAACGCCCTCGCCATGAACCCGACATGTGCAAGAGGCTACAACCGCAAGGCCGACCCAGGGTCGACCTGAGTCTTCTCCAAGCGGAGCCGTGACCCCCTTTAGCTTCAGGTTGTGCGCGATCTCGCATGGCTCATTCGAGCCCCTCCAGTGCTTTCCGACGAGGTGGGCTGCCCGTACCGGGCACGGCCATGCAAAGCCCGTGGCTGCATGTGGCTGCTTTTGCTTTCAATCTCAACTCACTTCTCCTAATTAGGCAGGCATGGAGCTTTTGCGTCTTCCACACTCTGCAGACCAGGCCACAGCGGCGACTTGGTCTTTAAATGTCTTTAACGCATGTTAACAAAGCGCCGCGCGACGATTTGATCTCCCAGCGTCGCAAGGATTGGCTGGCATCTCTGGACAAGAATCCGAAGCCTCTTCTTGAGAACCTGGAAGCACAGTCCGGTGTGAAGCGGCTTGGCACCTTGACCACAAGAGCCGCCTGCAGCTGCACAAACATTCGTCCTTGCATGTGGCGGACAAGCCCTCAACTCCAGGTTTCTATGCTGCAGCCCTGACGCAGTTTTGGTTGGAGGAGCACCCGTCTAGTAGCTGGGAAGACCATGGTAGACCTAAGAGATGCCGACCGTCCCCGCAGCATGCACACAGCGCAGCGCATGCAGCGCGAAGCAGGAGGGCCCGGGCTGGAACACCCAGCGAACTTTGTCGGCTGTTCAGCTCAGCAGCGGGACGAACTCGAGGCTCTTCTGCCTGTGAGTTCTTACCTCCGGTCATGGCCTTCCTGCCTCAAACTCGAGGCAGACGGCTGGACAGCTGAAGTTGGTCTGCTTGTACTGGGCCCAGGAAGAGCTTCGAGCTCTTAAGCTCTCGTGTGAGCCCTTTGAACTGTCTTTTCGAGGCGTCCTCGCGAGGCTCTTCACGTGGAGTCCTCCGTGAAGTTCTTCGCTGATGCCTCCGATGCAGAACCGAAGCTCAAATCCTGCGCAAGTTGCTCGCAAGTCGTTTCAGGCAGCATGATCCAATCGCTGCGTTGTGAGCATTCATTCCACTGCTGGTCCCCATGATCACCGTCCATACTCTATCCGAGGCTCCTATGTGGGTCCTTTCCTGCATGAGATGCTCGGCATGCATCAGCAAGCAGACTCTGTTTGCCTCCGCGCGCGCGCCCGCACGGGCTCCTGTCAGAAGGAACTTGGCTTGGCGGCTGGCGGAGGCGCGGAGAAAGATCACCTCCACCAGAAGTTCATCTGCTCCTTGCCCACACTAGCCACCGATTGTAAATTTGCGAAGGAGCATTGCTGCAGTGAGGGGCAGGCAATATGACGCTCTCTACAGGTGCACAGCAGAAGCAACGGCAATCTTCGTTTGCAGTTTCAGGTACAGGAATACTTGCAGAAGGAGTTTGGAGACGTCTCCGTCCGGTCGGTGTACTTCCTCAAAGGCCGTTTGTCCGCTACAGAAGCTTGCGACCTGTTCCTGTGAGAGATAGCACTCGAGGCTACATTTTCAAGCCCCTGGAAGACTTCTGGTCCGTACCCGGCCGCTTGTTGCGAGATCCTCCGGCTGAAGTCAACGCCGCTTGCGCGACAGGCTCGGTGGTGAGACCTCAAAGCGTGGTATGCGTGGTATGCGTGGTGTGTGTTAACTGTGGCACTCTGTGGCAGGATGGTACACCACACAGGTCTCTGAAGCCATGAAGGCAGTCTCACCCGATGCACGCCTGGCCGTGCTCCCCAAGCTTTTCTGGCTCAGTCCTGCAGTGGCCTCAGGCAGTCCACCAGTGATCTTGGGAGACGAGCTGCCGGGACAGCAGGATCCCGTAGCAACAGACTTGCCGGATAAAGTACGGCAAGATGTGGAGGAGCACTTTCGCAGCGTGGATACTGCGCTCCTGCTTTGTGAACTCCTTCCCGTTGATGGTGGCCTCTGGGTAGAGAACTCCCGTGGCTTTATTTTGCCTTCCGTTTGGGATCCAAAGACGCTTATGACGGGAGGACCTCAAGGAATGAAGAGCTCCGGGGAAGGGCAGGGCCAGCAAGTTTACAGTGAGCCCAGCAAGTGGTCGAACCAACGGCGGAAGTACTCAGAACGTCTAGCAGACACAGCTCGACAACTTGCCCCGAGCCTCGAAAGTGCCGGGGTTCATGCGACGGTGCCGCAGCGATTGAGCGAGGAGCTCACTCATGATCATCTCAAGGCCGGGATCCGCCCAACGACCAACCTGAAGAGTAGGAACTGCCGTGTCAGAAGACAACACCCCGTATGCAGTTCTGGATATTGGAAGCCTTCGTCCGTCCAACTGTCTGCCGTACTCCCTCTGTGCAGGATTACGTACTCTTCGCAAAAGAGCGCCGGCGAAGTACCGACCCGTCTCGGTTCCAGCGCCGGCTTTCGCTGCGCACAGCGCTGGAATCGGCTGAATCTTCTGAGCCAGGGAAAGTTTGTAAATTGGTTGCAGCTGCCTTGGGCCTGCTGCTGAAAGAGGCACAGCGAAGCGATGGACACTTCATTCTTGAGTTGCTTGTCAAGCCCTCCGAACAGGGGCTGGTCCCGTCTGCCTGCTCTGTGACGTTCTGCGCGGATGCTGATTCCATGGAGGAGGTGATGACATTGGGGCTTTCTGGAGGATTGTGCCTGCGGCTGGCCGTAAAATTTGCGGCACGGTTCTGCTTCACACCGCGACGTCTCTCTCGTGATAAAGCTCTGTCCCTCTTTGGAGAAGCCATTGCCTCGTCTGACCGTTCCCGTTTGGCTGGACTGATTGAATATCTGGCGGCAAGCTCGTCCCTGGAACTTGACGAGACATTCCCTCTGGAGGACATAGCCTGCAAGTTAACCATGCCTCCGGCAGATGGTACGATCTTGGACCTCGTCTGCCAGCACGTTCCCAGCTTGTGCCAGAAGCTGACCGCGATGCTCACCTCTAGCGGTCAGCTGAAGCTCGCCAGAAAGATCGAGGTACGTCGACTGCGCGGCTACACAGAGGACACGGGAAATCGGGAGCGTCCATCACACACTTTGGTGGCTCTACCAAACCTCTGCTTGCCGCCCTCGGTTCGCATCGAACTGGTTGCAGATTCGAATGGTCTAGAGTCCAGACTTCTGGGTGGGCAAGTTTTGCTTACTTTGGTGGCAGTGAATTTTTTATGGCCGAAAATTTCTAAGCATTTCCACCTATGCGCAAGGGACTCTTGAACCTTAATGAACCTTGCGAGGATGGGTTGGAGCGCCGCCTGGAACTTGGAGGAGTCATCGGCTTGGATGCAGAGTGGAAACCCTGGGACGAGAGTTCACCAAGTCCCGCCCGCTCCCGAAGGGGACAAGTGGCGAACCCTGTCCAGCTGCACGTCTACACTTGTCAGTGGTCGTACCGGCTTTCTCAGCTAACTTCGCCGGGGCCCGGGGGTGCTTGCAATTGCTACATGGTCAGCTGCTGCAGTGTGCAGGAAATGTGTGTAATGCTAGCAAACGAGGTGCCAACACAAGTCTTCAATCATCAGGTTGCAATGCTTTGTCATGTCACGCAGCCGAGATTACTCCAGTTGGCATGGGCCGACACGGCTTATGTGCTTCTTGGAATCGATGATGCTGGCATGGAGGTTCACGTCCCTGTCCAAGTCCCTGTCAGTTCCTGCCCGGGCATAAGGCTGGACATACCCTCGTTGTTGGCCGTGGCCAAGGAGGAGCTTCAGCATCTATTACAGCGCTTGCTTCGACCCAAAGAAGGTCAGGAGGGTCTTCGCGCCAAACGTTGCAGAGATATTGTAAGTCGTCAGCCAACTCACCGACCGACCTTTCTACCGACGTACCAAAGTCACACCGAGCCTCGTGCTCTCGTTTCTCAAACCCACGTGTTCGCAGGCGAAGCAGGCCACATCTTGGTCGGTTTCGGGCTGGAAGGTGACATCCGAAGGATGGCAGAAACGTGACAAGGAAGAGCCTGGGGACTTTGCAGTCCAAGTGCTTAGGCTTAGGGGCAAAAGTCAGCGTCAGCCAAGGACTCCTACCCGTGGTTAATGTCTCGATGCTACGCTGGCAATTTTCCTTTCATTGAAATGCAAGACCTTGCACGTAGCGTGGCGCCCAACTCTTCGTTGGACTACCTCTGCGCAGTGCGACTGGGTCTTTCCCTTGACAAGTCATTGCAGTGCGACACGGCTTGCTTTGTTTTCAAGACTGCCTCATGATGTGAGCTGTTCGGTTTGAGCAATTTTCAGCGTTTTAATTTTGCATGTATGTCATACTGCCAACCAGTACGGGAGCTTTTGCAGATACTTCAGTGCTTTGGTCAGTCCAGGCAGCAATTGGGAACTGCGACCCTTGCCGGATCCTCACATACGGTACGCGGCCCTGGATGCGTGGGTTTTACTGGCACTTCTGGGCCACTTTCTGCACCAAGACCGTGGCATGGAAGCTCGGTCCTCAGCCGAGTTGACATGTTGCGCAGAGTGACTGAGAGCTGAGAGCTCCGTCATGGCTTCATGCAGCCTTTCAGGAGAAGGCAGACCTTTGTGAGCTCGCCAGGGTGTCCGTCTCCTCGGCCTCAACGTGACGTGGCCTGAGCAATGACCCAAGTTGGGGGCTGTGGGGCTCCCTCATACCCGAATACTGCGAAATCTGAACTTGCTGAACTCGTGCAGATCGCTCTGCAGGTTCTCTCACTCGGGCCTTGCCCTTGGATCAGGACGGGATGAGCTCGGAAAGAAACGGAACTTTCAAGATGTCTTCAGCCCTGAGCCACTGCAGGCGTTTGTGCAACTGCTATGGCCTTGCGAGAGCTGGGCGTGGCTGATGATTCAATTCTGTTTTGGGGGGATGGCTGCCGCTTGGACTTGCTTGTAGCATCTTCAGTTTCTCGAGTCCATCGGCTGTGATGTTCGATCAACGCCTGCGCGAGGCTTTCATGATGTGCAAGTTTGCAAGACGCTCGCGTGTCTGGCTGTTGACTCATCAGGCCACAGCACAGACGTTTGTACACTCTGCCACCAAGTCTACGGAGTCTACGGCTACAAAAAAAGAGATCAGGTGAATCGCACTTCTGCCTGGCGGTTTTTGCTGACGGTTCGGCGAGCCTGAGCCGCTTGCATGGAAGACGACCGGGGCTTTTAAGTACGTGCGACGAGCCGCGAGGGCCCTTTGATCCCAGTGCGCCATTTAGTACTGTTCTCGGAAGGTATGCCACGGCTTGCACAAGCGATGAACTGCATCTCTGCACGACTCGTGACGGGCGAGGAGCATAAGCTGAGCTGTGCCGAAGAAGTGAGAAGAATCGAAGGGCGAGCATTAAGAGGTCGATGTGCCATGGCTCTGACGTCCCAGCTTCTTGCCAGGAACTGCGCGAGCACTTCAGGCAGCCCCGTGGATGTGTTGGTCCGGTGGGCCCAGCAATTCTAGAGCCCCTTGGCGACTTTAGCGACGGAATTAAACTAAAGAGCTAAGCGAGCTTTTTCGCCTGTTGCGAACTACATGTTGCAGGAAGCCACGATGCACCCACGCTACTCTTGTGCGCATACGCCTCAAAATCCTAACGACTTGAGGGAGCAGCATTTTGCTGCTCAGAGAAGCCAGTCAAGACGAGAATCCGATTTCGCTGGCCGAGCCGGATACTGGCAGCTGAGCAGATGCCGGCAGAAACAGCAGAGACTGCGAGGATCGGCGAGAGCCGGAAGTTTCCCCTGCGACGGTGCCAGCATAGCTCCCCACCCCATGGGTCAAGCACAGATCCCAGACGAGCTCACGCATGGCTCCCATAGCTGGCCAAGATTGGCCAAGCATAGCTCAGGAAGCCGCCTGCGCGTGTGGTGCTTGACGACGGTCTGTCGACAACGAGCGCGGCCTGTCATCCATTTTCAGATATGGTCGATGTAAAGCTTCAGACCTCTGCGGCAGCACTGCATCTTCCCGCATGGTACGAGTGTAATGACATAGGCTCTCAAAATGCGTCTTCATTCGCCTTCATAGCATCGCCCCGAACATGCACATCTGCCAAAGTAACCGCAACAGCTTGCCCCGAAGAAAAGTTGCGGGGGGGTTGTAGTTCTGTTTGCCAGGGTGGCATACCTGCACTTTCCAAGCGACGACGTTCATTCAACGGATCCTCGAACAGAATCACTTTTCAGTAGGCTTCTCCTGTAACATCTACTTCAGACTACTTCAGAAATCGACGATGACTTGATCATCATTGCACATCCTTGGTGGGTGTCCGATCTGGCCCAGAAACTCTCCTGTGGCGGTGGGTCTCCGCAGTGGCATTTGCTGGCGACGCAGCAGCAGATCCTTGAGACCCGGCCACATGGAGTAGCGTTTGAGCGTGGCCAAAGCCATCATAGAATGTGATGCAGCATATGGCATATGTAACCATGGTATCCGCCCCTGACTTGGTCGAGTGCGAGTGCCAAAATACCCGTGGTATCCTAGCATATCGAGTCCATGATGCCTCTGCCAAGGATTGGACCGGAGCCCGGGTGGCAGCGATCCGAGATTTTGACAACTGAGGCCGACACTTCGGCAAACAGCCTCACAGTCAGAGCAAGCTGCGGTGGCCACGCGAGAGGAAAAAGGCAACATTGGCTCAGCCACTGCACGTCACTGAAGGGGCAATCACAAAATGTCTCAAGCTGATGGGGCTGCAAGGCCCGTAGCATAAGTAGCAAAACTGCGTGTTCAGCTTGCAGACGGGCAAGTTTTGCAGATTAGAACTCTGCAGTCGGTTGTCGCTTCATCGCTTCGAGCCCGCCAGCACTGCAGGCCCTGGCCAGCAGGTGAGGGGACCAGAAGAGGAGGCAAGAATCTGTGCGACAGTCTTGGATCTGCTCAGCAGAACTGGGTTTCGGCTTTGTCTGATGTTCGAAAGCTGCTCTCCATGTGCAGGTGCCTTCCTCCGCAGCAAGTCGCTACCTGCATTGCAGCAGAGCCCGGCACCTCTCCCAAAGAATTCGTTGCCACTGCTTCGACAGTCGTCTGTCACAGATAGATCAAAGGCTCTTCGATGACTTCAGGGCTGTGCAATGTAAACGGCTGTTAGCCCTGCATGTGTACAGCGTAGTTTTTTTCTTCATGCATGCTTGGAACCGGCCGCTCTTGAAGGAGAAGGCGCTCTACCAAATGTGGTGGCAAGCGCACGCCAAGACGAGACATGTTTCTGGCTGCACACTGCCGGCTTGAGAAAGCTAGGGTTTGGATCATGTCAATGAGCTCGTCTGCATGGAGGTTTTGATGGCATCACTGCATGTCACGCGCTGAAGCTTGCAGGATCTATGTCAGCAGGGTTCCAAAACATCGAGTTCGAGTAAACTTTTGAGAGGCGCGCGGCATCTCCCAGGTTCCATGCCTTCCATTCAGCACCTACATGTTTCGAAGCCCACGGGGCTGGACGCACCAGCACAACATACGTGGCTCATGACCATGATCGCAGATAGCACAAGGACCGAATACATGCGATTGCATCCACGAAGCATCACCGCTGCCAATGCTAAACAGCAGCCCACATGGAGCGGCAGTGCGCCGTGAACCGAGGCCTGTGCCTCCACAAGTTGCGAGTCGTGATTTCTCCGAACTTGCCAGGTTGTAGTGGCAATTATTCAATAGCCGTGACTGCTGTTAGACTTATTGTGTAACTTACCGCACATCGTGTTAATCCGGTCACACCAGATACTTGTAAGCACAAGGCTGGAGTGTGATGCAAGAGCCGCGCTCGTGACACTGGACCCCCAGCTCATTTTCAGACGCCTGCTTCGGAAAGGCTCAACGCTAGCCCGGCGGCACTGGAAATGTTGCATGGCTTCAAAGGAGAGTTTCTTTGCTTCAGTTTTTTTCTCGATGATGGCTTTCCAGTGCCACTGCATTTCCAGGTTGGCTTGGCATCGTCTTTGCTCTGGCATTACCTGCATGGCCGCCTCAGCGGGGCCTCGCCTTTGCCATGAACCCCTTGGTGCCTCTTGTTTTCACCGCTTCAACGGAGTGAGAGACCGCGCTGTGGTTGAGTTGAGCTGGAGGGTTTGAAGATCACGGACTGCACACTGGGTTGGAAATGGGAGAATGTTGTGCAGATGCAGGTGTCTAGCGCTGTACCGATGTGGAAACATACCCGTTCTCATCTGGTCGTCGGACGCAGGTGTATGCTATCCGCGACCGGAAAAGCAGCCCAGAGCAGGTAAGCGCAGCCGCTGCCAAGCTTCGCGCTTCGTGGTAGCATCGGCAGGGCTTTTTTAGTAGCAGGTTGCCTTGAATGTGCTCCTGCAGCATCTGAGGATGAGCATCTGCTGGAGGACCCAGGTGACTATCGTCTTGTGCGACTTGGCTGCTTGAAACCAGAGAAAGTCCGACTGTCAGACCAGGGTGAAGGCATCAGGTTCTTCGTCACGAGGCTCAACACGCTGACACGACGAACTGCCTGGAAAGATGCGGTTAGCATATGGGATGAGCACCGTGCCCGCACAAAAAGCTACTGCTGCGGGGTGAGAGTTGGCTGGTTGTTGAGTTGCTGGAATATGTTGGCTGGGAAACTGCAGCCTTGATGGCATGATCTTTGCGCGAGCTCCGGTCGTCTCGAGTGTAGGACGAGTGTCGCTCTGTTTCTAGCATGTTTTTATCAAAATGAGGATGCGCTGGATTGGCAGCGAGCTAGAAGAGCCGGACTTCGTCCTTGCAATGAACGCTTTCGCGAGAGGCTCGCACTGGCAGGAGCTGCCGGCTGCTGTGAGCCCGTGAGCCGCTAAAACAGCAGCAGTGCGCGCAACATGGCGGAACCCGATGCGCAGGAGGCGGTCGAGCTTTTCCAGGAACTTCTCGGGAACCGTCCCCCGCACCTTTCCCTAGGCAGGCTACCCTCTTGCAGCGCCTAGTGGCTTCGCAGCTTAGCATGTGTTTAACGTGCTGGTCTGGGAATTGTCCAGGTCGCCACCGCGAGGACCTGCAGGCACCGTGGATTTCAGAATTGCGCAGCCGTGCAGAGGGGAAAGTGAAGCACTCTGTGCAGGCGGATCTGCGTGGCTACACTGCGGCCATTGCGAGCTGCAAGGCCGCCGGCGCATGGCAGGTGGCCGCGAGGCTGCATGATGCCACATGCCCTAAGACCTGCGGTCCGACTGCTGTAGGGACCCAGCGTGCAAGTGCACCAATCGGTGTTGGCCTAGTGCCCCGTCTTTCGGCACCAATGCACTTCTGCCCCCAACAAATGAGGCTGTGCAGATCTTGCAAGACATGGAAGTCGCTTCTGTCACGCCTGATGTTACTTGGTCTTCCATTTGCCGGATTGCGCTTCTTTGTGAGAACCAATCACGAGGAGAGTAAACTGGTTCATCCAAAGGTCATGACCTACAACGCCGTCATGTCAGCATGTGAGAAGGGCCGTGACTACGACGCCGCCGATCGTGTTTTATCAGAGATGTCTAAATGGGCCGCTTGGATTAAGAAGCGCTGCGCGCCGCCGGCTTTTCCTGTCCGGCAGAGACTAGGCGTGTCGGCGTGTCGTGAGCCGCTGAGGATCTTCCGCCAGATAAGGCAGCTCGGACACGATAAACCGCTAAACCGCTAGCCGTCGCGCTGGTTGTTGCAGTCAAGCGCGTTTGGGGCTGTTGCCAGGTGACCTACGGCACACTGATTGCAGCCTGTGGTTGCTTGGCCTTCGTGACAAATCGCGATTTTTCCCAATGCTGTCACTGTAGCCGTGGCCAGCAGCCAGACCTGAAGTCAAGATCCACGTGCCAAACATGTGTAACTGCAGTTTTCGAGGATGGGGCCTGCAATGGCAAACAGCCATGTCCTACCTGAGAACCTTGCCATGCAATCTGAAGACTGTGGTTCGACAGTGTTCATTGCGCGCCAGTGGACCTAAGCAGACGTTTGCATCAGTTGGGTTCTGCGGAAATTTTTGACTTCTCTACAGTGCTGGTTGTGTACCGGCTAAGGACGCGCGCAGGAGACTTACTTCAGCTTCGACATGTTCGCCTGCACTGCCAGTGACTCAGCGCAGTCGTGGGTGCGCTGGAAGAAGTGATACGTTCTGTCCTGGAAGTGAAGCACAGATAAGTAGCTGCTTAACTTGTTGCTGCAGGTTGTAGGCTCAGACGCTGGTGGCATAGTTGGGGCAGCTGTGCGCATGTCATGGCTGCGTTCTCCCTTGACGCCACTGCTTGGTTTGGATACTGGAAGCTCTGAGCCCCCAGACGAAGCTCGCAGCCAGAGCAGTAGATTGAGTGGTCGGTTTGCCAGCTGGACAGAAGGGTTCTTTTCGCCTTCGCCTCGGGGTGCGGAGCCGGAGCCCATCCCCGAAGAGGGGACTGGAAATATAACCATTCCAGCTGTGAACAGGCAGACCCCATGCTCATGCTGCCCTTGGCCTAAAGGACCGGCAGCGGGGCATCGGACCAACAGGTCAGGAGAAGGGTTTTTAGCTCACCTGCCAAGCCGCCCAGAAGACATGTTCCATGCACACCACCGGCAGCCCGGCCCGGACATCACGAGTTTGAGCAGCTACGTGTCTCGGTGGGCAGAAGTCGAATCGTCTGCGAGGTTACCAGAGCTGTCCCGACAGCTGTCCACTTTGAAACGAGAGGAAGGTTTTTCACAAGCAGTTCTTGAATGGGCCACTGCAGTGTATTCTGACATGGACCAGATGGACAAGACCGACACCTTGCCAGCCGTGCAATTGCAGACTTGCATGCAGCGAAATGAGAGGATGTCCAGTGCACATGTTTGAATTTTTGAACGGCCACCTTCCGCGAGAGGTTTCTGTAGTGACCGCGAAGTGAGGCGGCCCGGAAGTTTCCTGGTCAACGCTTGAATTCTTCGTCTCTCGTCAATCGGACTGGTCTTGGCTTCAACTGAAGTTGTGCTAGATGTCATAGGATCGTAGATGGTCGTAGCATAGCAGGGAATTGGTGCAACAAACAAGTGTAGCACCGAGTGTAGTGCCCCATGGTCGGCCCAGTGTCCAAAACACGGCCTCCATGCACGATTTTTCCAGGCGTCGGCCCTTGAGAGGCTACTATCATTTTCGTTGTTCTTTTTCGTGTTCCTACTTGTAGCCCCGTAACATGATCGTCATCAGAGTCACATACGATCCCCACGGGAAGCGATGATAGCAATAGTTTCGGCATTGCACAAAAGGGCTGATGCCTTGCTCTTGACTCTAGCCATGCAGACGTCTGCGCGGTAGTTTGGAGATTGGCCTCGATGCGAGTGGCTCGACTCGGGTGGTCTCAAACCTTGGTGTGTCGCGTGGGTGGCTCAAAATCGCCGCGAGCAGGGAAGTGTCTGAAAGAGTGTGTTTCTCGATTCTTGGGGTCGCATCGAGATGGTTTCAGACTGCCGGTTCACAATGCCTGACATCTGACAGTCTGAGGCTGCGATCAGCACGTGCGCGAAGGCAAGTCAATGGGCCGCCTCCTCGGCACTTCGAGCTTGAGGCAAGTATGCCCCAAGCCAGACTCAACAAGGAGCTCGCCATCTCGATCTTGAACGAGAGGGGTCGGCAACTGAAGGGTGCAAATGTCAGGCCGGGTATAGGGCGCAGCGAAGCAGGCAGTACCCGGAGTCACAGAGAAGGGCGTTTTCGACATGCAGGACTTACAATGCAGCCCTTAGCGCTTGCGCGGCGGCGGGGAAGGTGGAGCTGGCCCTGATACTGATGGAGGAGATGCAGGCACGCAGTGTGCTCAGCCCGGTACCTCAATCCACTGCAGCTGCAGCTTGTTGGGTTGTGCTCCACAGGAGTCGGGGATCACTCCTAACCTGATGACATATAGATCCTTGGAGAATGCATGGAGCTACATCCTGCGAGTCCATGCCATAACTCCCTCAGCTAGACGCTCGCAGCATCTAAGGATATCTCATCCAGTCCTGCGAAGATTCCGGCAGCTGGGAGCTGGCGCTGGACTGCAGTCCAGTGAGCGAGAAACTTGTAGCTTCTCTCGACGAGCCTGTCGCTGCTCGACGCGGCAGGGGCTCTGGCAGGATCTGACGGCTGAGATGCAGATGATGGACCTCGAGCCAAAGCAGCTCATTTTCGGTGCGCGGCCCTGGCGAGAGCATTTATTGCGCCCATGCGATCCCATACTATCCCAGACTTTCCGTTCTGCCCAGGCTCTGTGGCTGCGGCATGCAGAAGAGCCGGGTTGGAGAAGCTGGCGGCCGCCTACGACTGGAAGGTCCGGCGATGTTTGTGAAAGTTTATTCACATAAGTCTAAGCATAACGCATATTTCGCAAGAAGAGAGCCGAGGTCAGCCCGGCCTGATTGCCCAACTTTGGGCCGCAGCACGCGCAGCTGCTCCGGAGCTCTGAAATGGCTCGTCGCGTTTCACTTGCCTTTTTCGCATTAAAAAGTACGAGTGGAAAGCCTTCAGAAGGGTGCCTGCAAAGTCAATCCTGTCATCGCGCCGGCGGATGACGGATCGTAGTGCTCGATCTCCGGCTCGTAGCCATTTGACTGGCTTACTCGTCGCCTCGGCACATGTGTCGGCCAGACGCCCAGCCAACACTGCTGCACTCCAGTGGAAACGATGGGGTTACTAGCCAGTCTTCCGTTCATGTGGCTCATGAAAGGTTCGCTGCCACAAACGGTCCGTTGAGTGTGGTGGCCATATGCGGTAGCCAGTCCACACTGCTCAGCCGGGCCCGAAGCGAGATGGGAGTAAGCAGCTGAGAGATGCGAGTAACCTGACTTGATCTGCATTGGTGTGCTTAAGGTTTCGATGTGGACGAGACGGCAGGCCACTTGCTTGATGGTCTAGCTGCTGGGCTGACTTTGGGATTCAGCTCTTTTTTATTCATATCATTTTTTATTTTCATAATTTTATCTTGTTCTTAAAATGGCCGCAACTCCTCGGTGCAACCTGCCACTGTAGCTGCATGTGGGTTGATAAACCCAGGCTGGCTTCGCAGTCTGCCCGACCCTCAGCCAAGCAGCGAAAAATCAAATGGAAGATGAAACAAGCCTCGGGGTTGTTTTGAAGATACATAGCTTCGTGATGTCAAGCCCCGACTTCCAGCCAAGTCCATTTCCCGTGTTGCTTCCGTATGGCACAGGCAGGACAGTGGAGAAGCAGGAGGCAGCATGACGGGATTGAATGTCGAAGCAGTCGAAACATCAGATGCTGTTAGTTTCGCTGGGCATTGGTGCCAGGAGGGCCTTGCAGGAGGTGAAGCTGAGACAGATCTGACCTCAGCAGGGTTTTGCCTCGCAAATATCCGGAACTCGATCGCTGGGTGTGTGGACTTCTCCTTTTTGCCGGCAGCTATGAGGTTTGGTTCGGCGACCCGCGCCGTGGTAAATGGAGCGAAGGCACGCGTGGTTGGAAGTCTTTGCACGAAAGCTGTTTTGGCTGGGGCTGGTGCAGATGCTGAGTTGGGGCCAGCTGCCCCCGCCTGAAGCTGCAAGGCAGTGCAACAAGGATTTTGTGTTGGAACTGGGATTCCGACCAAGGAAGCAGTCGACGAAGTTGAGGTGCTGGAAGAGGCCTGCGAAGCTGCGGAGCTGGCTCAGCTTACAGTCGCCCACAGCTTTTTCAGAAGCCATCTTGGTTCTTTGGATGTTCTTGGAATCCCCAATCGATGGAACCACAGCAATGGTCAGATCAGCGAGACAGCCCCGACGGGTCGGCTCTGAATTCTTGTGAGATGGTTCTGACGGACTTCACCCGGGCACTGGAACTGCTTCGTGTCGTCCGGGGTGACGAGGCACAGAGAAGCGCAAGACTACCAGCAAGAAACCAAAGAAGACCTTACATACTACCATTTTGCAATCAGGCTCAAGGGGCCATTTCCATTTCTGGGTTTTTCCTGTCACGTCCTGTCTATTTAGGACCTACTTCCATAAAGAGGTATCATGCTGAAAGATCCATGGCCACAGGCCCTTTGGACATCCAGCTGAGTATCATCATCACAGTCCTGCCCTGAATATTCTGATCTTTGATGTTGGGAGGCTTAGAGTGACAGGTCAGCGCCTACTCCCAGAGCTCGGTGCGCGCTTTTCTGCGGCAGACGAAGGGCCAGCTCGAGGCAGAAGACCACTACAACCGGAAGGCTCAAGCCTTTGAGCTTGGATCCGCGGAAGATGCCCGGGCTGTTGGGTTTTACTTCGTCTCCTATGCCTGGGAGCCCCCCTCTGGTCTTGATGCGCGGAGAGGTCGGGAATAATCAGTCGTGGCGGTTCGGGCGGTGAGTGAAATCGGAAGTGTTCGCTGACTGCTTTAATCTAGCTTGCAGGTGTCACTGAAGGCGAGACTCCTTTCCTGCCATCCATAGAGCAGCAGCAGGGAAGGCCTGAGATTTTCGCCGATGCCCGCGACTGGTATGCACAGGCGCAGGCAAAGTCGCTGCTCCTTGAAAGCACGAGGAATTTCGGCAAAAATCATCCCGTGAGTTTGCTCTGCAGCCGGCTGTTCTGTCAGAGTCCAGGTACTTGGAGTGCCGAGGACAGCGCGAGCTTCACCCGCGCGACCTGCGGTTCTGGATCGAGAGAGCTAGCCTACCACAAAGTGGGCCAATCTTCGAGTTAGCCAGGAGCCAGTCTTTCTTTCTACTCGAGTACATCCTCCTGTCAAAAGCGATGATTGCTGTAGCCTCGCCTCATTACTTCTCCAGAGGAGAGGGCACCTAAATCAACGGGATTTGTTGCAAGTACCTGCAGCTCCCGACCCGGGGTCTTGAGCAAAGTCGCCTTTCGTGCTACAGAGGATGGTGCTTGTTCGAGTTCGCATCGAAGCTGGCGACAGCTCCAGACTCAGACCCCGCAGCCCTGGGCATAGCCTGGAAAGCCTTCGTCTCCTTCGGCAGCAGGCTCGGCATGGACTTTCATGGCTTCTTTTCGTGGCCGCTCTTGAGAGTCATCCCGGGTGCGTATAGTTGGAACATTGTAGACTAACTGATTACTATCTTTTGACACAAATACAGATTTGCAGCCCGGGCATCAAAGGTTAGCGGTTAGCACTCATGATCAGTCTTCATGGCGATTAGCGATCTCTGCACGAAGCAGCTACGACATCTTGCTTTGCCCGTCAGCATATCTTGATGTCAATAACTTCAATAACAATAGATGTCCTCATGCACATCGGCGGGCGGAGCCGGGAATCGTGCTCTCGGAACATGATCGCAGGAAAGACGGATTTCCCGTGTCTCTGTATGCCGACGTAATACGCTTCATCTCCATTGAGACCGCGGAGTTTTCAGTGGCGACTGATCGTGAAATTCTGCTGAGTCACGTGGACAAACTCTTTGTCTCACGGGAGGCTTTTGACCGGTTTGCAAAGTTCGTTGCGCTGGCGCGGCTTGGCAGGTCATGCTACACGCGTGAGGATCGAAGACCCTTCGCGCTGGTGGCTTTGGAGGAAGGCTTCGAGGAACTGGGAGACCTGCTAGCGGCAGAAGCCCTTTTCGATGCGAGGAAGAGCCCGGACGCCCTGCAAAGTTGCGACGAGGCTCTGCGCCCTCTGTTTGCCAAGGAAAGGAGACAAGCTGTTCGTATACATACCGTGGAGAGCTTGCAGCTCTTGGCGATGCAAGCACGGCACGTGCAAGACGGCGGAGCCCAGTGATGGGTATCGAGTCCAGGAGTGGCCAGGAGCAAGAAGGAATGGCCAGATCGTTCTGGACACTGCGGCGTTGCGCTGCCTTCTTGCCACAGGTTTGGAAGCACGTGATGCGCGCCAAAAAACGAATGATGCACAGAAGCTGAAGGGCCCTGCAGCGTCTGCTGGCATGAGCGAAAGACACAGGTCTCTATTCAATGAAAGCTTTGATCCTTGAATTGCCTGGTCAGACTCGTGCTCTGGGAGGAGGCTGGCGGCGAGCCCTTCCCTCATCGGACCATGGGAGCATGGAATCTCTTAGTGCCACGCAGTTCTTGTTTGGTTGCATACTCTTCATGGCCTCAGGCCTTGAGGTGTGCCATCCAGGAGTTCAAGTGGGGCCAGCACCTCACAGCATTGTCTTCCACAGGTCTTCCAAACACTTGTGAAGATTCGCATGTTGGGGTTGGCTAAGGAGATTACACGACCAAACCGAACACCAGGCAGGCGCACGGCAGCCAAGGGAGGTGACGAGAGACCAGTCCCGAAGTTGAGGTATCGATACACGCTCTGTGCCATCCACGGCGACCCGCAAATCGGCATAGACTCTTCGCCCTCAGGAGGTGGGAGATTCAATCATCCCGAGTATCCGGGCATCACGAGCATGATGTTGCAGGCCCAGCGAAACGCGGCCCCGGCCTGCATGTGGCAGCCCAGGCGAGCGGTGTCAATGTGAAAGCACACTGCAGTAAGCGAGTGGGCTTGATTCCGAGGTGGAGCTGGAGGTCGTCATCCCGGCAGCTGATGGTGACCACCAGGCCGGATCGAGGGATCCTACAGGTAGTCCCTCAGAATGAATGCACATCACCAGCATGGGACAGGTGTTCTTCAACCGTGGTGTGGCTGGCTCGCAGCGATTTGCGCGCCTGTCAACGGGGACGCGAGAGACACAGCCTCAGGTCTTGTTTTTGCAGATCTAGATCCATACACATCATGTGCGTGGATTTACTTTGTTTGCCTCATGTAGAGGAGCGGACCTCGGAGTTGGGAGCAGTGGCAGTGGCTCTCGAACGGACTGGAGGAGGTGCACTGCAACTGCCGAGATCGAGTGCGGCCAGCGTCATTTCGATTCTGGAAGCAAGGCTCTGCTGAGCTTCATCGGACGCGCCCACAAAGGATTTGAACTGCGATGCGCATTCTACGAAGCGTGCGGGGCTTGGTGTCATCATGGAAGGCGGCCCACAAAACTTCATATTCGTTGCATGAGGCATTATCCGCCCGTGATGAGGGCGCTTGCAGCAGCTGAGAGGATCGTGTTTCTGCTTCGGCTACCTGTTAGGGACGTTTGGTTTTCTGTAGGCCCGAAGCCCTGCAACGTTGCGAAGGTAGCCGCGAAGCCTTCCGAAGTCACAGTATGACCCCCACCTCAAAATAAAGCTTGCCAAGCTGATGATGCCCCGGTGCCAGGAGAGGTGCTTCTGTGCAGATCGCATCCCACCCAGTGTGTTGATGTCGCAAGAGGGCACACCCGACTCATCGAGCAACATGTCGTGGGTAGGTCATGGACTGGAAAATTGCATCGTGGTCAGATGACAAAAAGGCGCACGACGATTTCCTGAACGTCATTTGCTGTCTCAGAATATCGGGCGAAGGTTTGGTCCCAGCGCGGGCCACAACACTTGAACTATTGGGCCTTGGCAGAGAGCGGTTTGCTCAACTCGGGGTCTGAAGCTCGGACTCGGGCCCGGGGGCAAGGAAGGGAAGGCGGGGGGTCCGGATGGGACCAGGGCCGAGCCCAGGCGAGTGTTCCATCGGACCAGGCCTTTAGCAGCCATCAGCGGGGTGCTCGGGACTGTCCGTGAGGCATCCTTTCTGGTTTTTGCTCGAGACGTTCTTTCGGGTTGCAGGTCACAACAAGTTCATCATCCTTACGGCGCCAGATGGAGCACTGTCTGTGTGGCTTGGGCCTCGGGGACAGTAAGCACTAGCCGCACTACTGGTAGCAGCTCGTGTACAGGCCTCCTTCCCGTCGCAGGTGATGGCAGATATTACGTCGTCAGACGTAGTCATGTGTAGCTCTCGAGGAAGTTACAGCCGAGACCGGCGATTGAAACGAAAGCCATCGCTTAGTGTGGGGCCGTTTTGCTGGCATTGCCCAGGACCGGTTCTACTAACATAACTGCTGGCGCCATCTTTGGTCACTCCAACGTCGGGCACATTGTCGCACGGCCGCTTGCCAAGCGCTTCAACCATCTGCTGCTGAAGCTTCCAAAAGTTTGGTTTGTCTCGAGTGTCTCTAGCGTTAACTTGCACGAAGCTTGCTCGCCGTTCTGTCGCACTTCCACTTCCATAGACTGCAGCCTTGAATCCCATGCAATCAAGTCGGAGACTAAACATGCGCCGTCCAGCTTGCAGCTTTGGTCAACTCATGGGCAGTGTGCGTGGAAAAGGGACTCAGAACAGCGTTAAGCCGTTAAGCGGTTTCGGCCTTGCACTTGCGCACTGACACTTTTCCCTCAAGGCCAGCCCTCTGCAAGAAGTACATGGCGTATTGGGAGCGGCTTACGCGGGACCCGGAGAAGAAGGCGACCGGGCCGCATGGCTGGCGGTGTCGGAGCTTGGTTACGTTGCCAACGCAGAGAGAAACCGGATGCAATCGGCAAAGCAGTACGTCTAAAGCCTGTGTTGGCATTGCTCCTGACTTAGCTTCTGATGTTTCATGTTTCGTGGCTTGTGGGACAAATTGCGAAACCTTAGTCGAGCCATTCATTCGCGATCAAGATTCCTGCCGTTGGCTGCGTCCGGCAATGGCCAGGATTTGGCCCAGTTCAATGAGCAGCTTTCCCCACTGCCCGAGGAGACGGATGCTCTTCGCATGTAGAGCAGCACTTGCGAAGTGTGGCGGCCCGTAGGAGGAGAGCAAGTGGACTGAGCTGGTTCTCTTCTCACCGCGATTGCGCCAAGCCCTTGTGTGTACATGGACCCCGCTGTGTGCAGTACTTTCTGACCTGTTGGCAGTAGCGATCAACTGCATCACGCCACAGAAGATGTCAGGCTGGGCTGATGCTTTGTCCTTCATGGCCCAACTGATCCTCAAAGCAAGGCCACAACCTTGGCGCCTGTTCTGCTTGCAGCACAGTAACGTGCATCAATGACCCAATATCTCGTGGAAAAGACGGTGTCGAGGAAGTCTTGCAATCACCACATGCCGAAAGGATGCGAACAAGTGCAGGATACGTGTATTTCTTAAATGCCCCAGCAATGGACCCCAGAAGCCGTGCCTGCGATTGTGCGAGTGTGCGAGTCGAAATGCCCGGGTCATGAGCATACGCAAACACCAATTTCGTGGCGAGGGCATAGGGCACTGAGCGCTTGACTTGAGGCACAGCGTAGCGTTTACTGCAGCGTTTGGCATAAGCTGGTGGCTCAGTTTTGTGTGACTCCCTTGTAACTTATGGCAGATGCTCCCGGTCCAGGTCGCGAAATATCTCCAGCACTCTTGGCCGCTGGGTCAGAAGGGGCAGGCATGCAGAACGACTGACGCATGACAGGTGGCTATGTAGTCCTGTATGCTGTGAGTAGCCACCCGCTTCGATGGTCAGGCATGCCAGTGCCGACCTACTTGCTGCTGGAGAGCCAGGGCAATTGGCAGGCATCAAGAGATGCAGGGGTCCAAGCAGCAGTCCACGTTGAACAACGGTGCGCACGGTAATTCGAAAGTGTGCAGTCTTCCGAGGCTGTTCAAGCGCTGCAGCGTCATGGGCCCAGTAGCTGCATTTCTTAACAGCAGCAGTCGACACACCTTGGTGCAACAAGTTCAGTCAGACTGTCGACACGAGACTGATAGCTTCTGAGGAAAGTCCAATGTTCGAGTTGCTTTTGGGATGCACATGGAGGCCGTCTCAGTGTTCGGAATTTGCATGCATATGACTCGTTTCCTTTTGGCACCTCAGCTACAGTTTGTTGTTGTTGATGGAGAGTCTAGGCGCATCTTGCCATCTTGACCGTTGACAAGTTCGTGCTCCACTAGCACTTGCGCCGTTTCAGGGTCATGTACCATGCTCGAGTCTTGAGTTGTGCTACACTAGGACCAGAGGTGCGGAGGGCTGTACAGGGAGATTATCCCGACTTGACACTATCGGATACAGGGACCAGGGCAGAGCCGATCTTGCTTCCTTGCGCAGGTCCCTCCCGGCAAGCCGCAGCCACAAGGCTCGGAGCTTAGAGCAGGCAATATTGATTCGTGCGCCTTGTGCTGCTTCCTTTTATGTGCATGCACATAAAAAGTAGCAGCACGATGTCGGCTCAGGTGGGGCTTGGATACCGGAGACGCTTACAGGGCTGAACGAGCATGCAGCAGCCCAAGGGTCTCTGTAGTCCGTCTTCTTACACACATATGCTAGCAAACGCACTATGTAAGCACATACAGGCTCGAAGAATGACGGAGGTTCAGCGTTCGCGCTATGCCTCCTGATATTCTAGCCTACGATTTCGTGCCCTTGCATTGCGAGACTCTTGATGGCACGGCAGAGCGAGAGAGAGATACATGCACGAGACGAGATAGAGGATCCAGTCAGCATGCACTTCCACATGACCATGCTCGAGTGCCTAGGTGCGGTATGTGCATACGAAGATCCTGCTCATAGATATGTTCTCAGACGAGCCAATCGTCTCTTGGCCGCAGGAGTGTTGGATTCCCCAGTCGTACGTGTATTCAGCAGGTGGCTCGCAAGCAGTGGGTTGTCCTCTAGCCTGTCCACAGCCCCCTAATGGCAGGCTGATGCGTGCTTAGGCTTCCCGATCACACCGCGACCTCTGCACAATATGACAAAGAGACATAGACACAGCCCTTGTTGAGTTGACAGCGTGCCTGAGCTATTTCACGGACAAGCGGAAAAGTCAGATTTGGAAACAACGTTTTGTTGTGCGACGAGGAGGTTCTCTTTCAAATTCAGGCAATGATATTCGTGACCGACGTCTTGAGAGTGTGGGTTCAACGATCCTGGTGTCGGCTGTTCAAGATTCAACCCAGGTTGTCTCCGGCTTGCATCTCAGCAGATGCTGGCACAGTACGCTGACCCGTTGCTTGCGACTGGACATGGTCGCGGTGTAGGCAGTGGAAACTTCTCAAGAGCTTCCATGGAGTCGAACGATGTGCCCCTGCTGCAACTACGACGCAGGATCACGCGAAACCGGAACCCTTGGGCAGCTTGTGCAACAGGAAAATGTCGTGGTGGTTCGTGGCAATACCAACCTGCCTGGGCTCCTATGCTGAAAAGTCTTCCGAGAGGCTTCCGAATGCAAAGTTCCAAGGTCCGACGCCTACTCCGTGGAGTTTTTCCGCATCTTCGAGCACATGCGCTTTCGAAACCACGTGCAAGGCCTTGTCGCAAGCTTGCCAGCGGCTGTAAGCCCGGCGCAGCACACAGCACGCCTTTCCAGCTGCAGGCATTGATAAACGGGTCGAAGTGGAGCCTCCAGGTCCCCAGGCACATCTTCCTAGGCATGTTTACCTGAGAAGACTCGCACATGGCCTCAGGCCGAGGCGCTTGACGAGGTGATGTGTCGTTGTGGTCAAGCAGTCCAGCACCCAGTGCTGCTCATCACGTGATGGCTTGCCGGTCCTTGTGACAATGAGTGGTGGGTAACAGCCCAGAGTCAGAAACATCTGCCCATGAATGAAGTGTAACCAGATGTAGCCAGGTCGCGGAGAGGACCGTGAAGAAAGCAGGCTTCCACGGAAGAGCTGTCATTCGGCTTCAGCGGGAACTGTCTCCTCGATGCAGCTGTTCGTGGGTGCAGGCCCAAACGTGGGGCGACGATTCCGATGCTGTGCTAATCCGCAGCGGCTGTCTTGTGGATTCTTTGTCGGGGCCGTTCGGAAACGAGCATCATCTTTCCAACGAGACCTTCGGCACTGGAGGCCTGGACTGAGGATGCACAAGCAGCACCAAAAGAAGAGGCGCAGGTGCGGCTGCTGCTGTCATGCAGAGCCCGTGAGGCACAAAAGCTTCTCTGTTTTGCCAGGAACCGTGGCCAAGGTGTTGTTACTCCTCTCCTAGCTTCCCGTCCCTTGAGAGGCAGCTATTCAAGGACTGTGTGCCATGAGTTCACCATGAATTAGAAAGGAACTCCCTCTAGCCTCGCATGCGTCGCAGCGGAATTACATGGGCAAGGCACTTGTACTCGCACAAAGCCAGGACCTGCGCAACGGGGCCACCAGCACAGTGCCGTTTAGTTTGGATTCACACCTCAAGTGTGAAAAGATGTCTTTACGGCTGCATGTAAATGGCGTACAGTCCAATGCTTTTTGCGCTGAGTGGTCTCCTTGCCAGGTCTGCTGTACCCACTCAAGAGGAGGAACAGGCTCTTGTTCGTCTTTGCAAGCTATTCCAGGTAAAGGGGGAAGAAGCACAGATTAAGCCCAGATAGGGGCACGGGTTTCGACGAAGAGAGAAGTGGGAAGGAGGGCAGCAGCGGCGACAGCTTCGCCAGTGCGGATGACGGACTGCTGCGGCCTGAGATTCCACGCTTCCCCCCTTTGAGCGGCATAGCACCGTGGCAGCAGTGTCGCAAGACGCAAAAATACAGCATCCGCAACCGTGGCTGTGGGGTTTTGTCACGGAAGCAATGTCCACGAAGTGCGCTGCGGCTGTGCCATCTGAGGCTTGAGCTCTGGGACCTCTGCGGGGTCAGTGAGGACCCTGCAGTGTCAGCGGCTCAGAGACTCAGCATGCCCCGCGATGTCGGGTGTCAGATATGGTATTGGTAACTATTATTCTAGCTTACACTTAATTTCATGTACACCTTCTTATCCGTAGCCATTTTGGCTCAAGCCATTTTGGCTCAAGCCGATCGGGCCATACCGAAAAATTCGGCGTGGGAGGTGGAAGTGAATAGGCTCGCTCGATTGCAGCCATGTCGTTCCCTCCCGCTGGCTTCCATCAAGGTCGGCAGATGGCGGCTCCGATGGCCCCACAGTTCGGGTTGCTTCGCCGGCTTGGTCAGCCTGAGAATCCGGGTAACTGGGGACACTACGTTCCAGGCGAGGCAGAGGCTCCCGAGAATCCCGCGGCTCCAGCTGCCGCATCCGGCGATTGGGGCTCTGGAGGCTGGGGTCGCGACGATCGTCGTGGACGTCGTGACCGCGGGGCTCCTGCTGCCCACAACCCCTTCGCTGTTCAGCGGCCTGAGTTCGTTCGCCAGGTCGTGGTCGAGGAAGAGGACGAGACCCAGAACTCGCTCCTCGTCATCGACAACCGCGATGACCGGGTGATCTCCCCGTTCCAGAACTGGCTGGCCGAGGAGATCATCTCGAATGCCGCCAGCTCGATCAATGTGCTGACGGAGCGGGACTCGGTCATGCCCCCGCACTCGGGCTACCACTGTTCGCTGTTCGCGAACTATACGCTCGATGGCATCAAGGCCGTTCTGCTCTTTTCGATGTCTTCGAAAACAGGGGGACCATGTGCTCAGTGGGACTCCTACGCGAGTCGGGCGCTATCGCACCCGGCTTTCCAGCCCTTCACTTGGCCGGTGATGTTCGACACCTCGGCCACCTATGTGGATGTGAAGGTCTTCAATGGAAACGAGGTCCTGTTCCATTGGGTCTTCAGGGGCTACCGCTCGGACTCGGATCTTTCTGTCCAGCAGCAGTTCTGCGACGAGGTGTTGATCCGGTCAGCCAACGAAGGATGGTTCCGACCCTCGATCGTCATCTCGGTCTTCGTTGGATGGAAGGTCTCCGTGACCTCGTTCGAGGTTGGAGCCCGAGTCTACACGATCGGCCCGAGAGGAGCAGTGATGGCGAGCGACCATGCCATGAGCACTTGTGAGCTCAGGGTGACAGAACGCTCGTCCCGAGAAGGCTATGGGAACGACGCCGATCGTGTTGAGTTTCGGTTCCGGGACGCCAATAACCGGATCGATCTCAAGTGCGGGAGGACTTCGGTGCCTGGCACGTGGCTCACAGTCAGCCACATCTCGGGCCCCGCTCTGATCAGCACGATCCAGGCCTGTCGGACCCAGCGTGCTCGCGTGGAAGGTCCAGACCACATCCAGCAGTTCGCGCAGCTGTCTGCGGTGATCGCCCCCTGGTACCACAGTGCGTTCGCCAACGAACAGGTGCAAGTGGGAACTGCGACAGACGAGTTCCCGATGGATCATGGGAACTTCCACGTACGGGCTAGATCTAAGCTCAGGGTCTGCCCACTGGAGTTCGTCCGGCAGGAGGCGCTCGCCCACCGGTCGCACGATGAGAACAACGCCGTTCGAGCTCGGAATGGCCCCCCGGCTCTCATGGAAGAGGCGGCTCGGCAGGCGGTTCAGCAGCTGGGCTCCTCGGTCACTTCGGCGATCACCAACATGCCCACCTCGGCTCAGCAGGTGTTCGACCAGAGGGTGAGCACTGTTCCGGTGCCGGAGGAGGGCCAGCTCGGCCAGGAGCAGATCGCCGAGGAGGTCGTCACCGATGCCCGCGATCGCATGAGGGCCGACATGCGATTCTCGCGCACGTCGGCTGCGATCACGCCTCAGGTTTTCACCGACGTGCTCCAGCACCGTGAGCAGGCGGAGTACGAGCGGATCAGCACGGTCAGGGTGGAGGAGACGGGCCAAGAGATCACGGCTTCCCCCTCCACTACGACCACGGTGCCGAAGGCGTTCGCCCCGGCTTACCCGCCGGCCAGATCGTCAACGGGGCCCTACACGATGGACAATTCGGAGTAGTTGTCGATCGAAGCCTAGGTGATGGTCGGTTTTTGTGCACGCTCCTAAGAGAGTGGTGCGCCGCGCGACCGAAGCCTCCTGGCGGATCAGCCGGGCTCTTCCGCGGAACAAACATGCCGAGCGATCCTCTCGGCGCGCTAGATCCCAGCGCATGTTCTGCCGGAAGTGAGATTGATCAATACCTGTCTCAGGCACGGCGCTCGGTTACCATTAGCAGGCACGTGCGATCGTTCGTGCAGCTGTTCAGGCCCAGCATGGATAGGTCCGTTCGGAAGATCCTATCCCTCCCCCTGTTCGGGGATGAATTTTGCCAATGGTTGGTGGATCTTCGGATGGCTCAGTTCGAGAAGCTCACGGCTGTTTCGGACGGGACGATCGCTGAGTGTGTGCAAGCATTCATTGATCTTGTCCCTGCCCTCGAGGAACTCCACACGCCAGATCGGCGGAAGAACGAGGAGGAGCTCGGCAGGTGGGTTCCGTCGATCGAGCTGTTGTTTGTGCTGGTTCGTAGCACGGCAGCAGCGGGCTGGGCTGATCTGGCCACTGATCTGGGATTCGGCTTGGCTGAAGCTCCGGTCGTCTTCGGGCGATCGCCACTGAAGTCGAAGGGGACTGGCAAGGAGCCTCCTATGCCATTGCCGCTCGCCAAGAGGCCGCGGGCGATCGAGCCGAGGCCTGAAGATCCGCAGGCATCGCTCAAAACCCGTGAGCTCGGCGAGGCCCGAAAGTGGGGCATGAGGCTGAAAGCGATCGTGGAGAGGTGCGGCGAGCACGCGATCGCGGGCAACCCGAAGCCGGGATCACCCCTGTCTCAAGATGAGATGAATGCATTGAGGTTGATCGTCTTCGAGAGTGGCGGTTTCCGCACTATCCAGCAGTGCGTTCGTCACTGGGAGAGGATTGAGACTTGGGCGAGGTCGCAGAACCTAGCGGTGATCCCGCTGACTACCGACGTGCTCGTCAAGTACCTCTTAGATCTCTCCGACCGAGGTTGCGGCCCCACCGTGATACCTTCGGTACGTGGGGCGGTCAAATGGATCTGCAAGCGGATCGGCTTGTCGTTGCCCGACCTCCTCGATCCCCGGATCATGGCCTTGCAGAAGAAGGTCTATGGCGATCGCGGGAAAGAGACGAGGGAAGCGGTTCCCATCCCTCTGATCTTGGTGGCGGCGCTCGAGCGGTTCGTGTGCGCTCGTTTTAAGTCGAGCCAATTCCCCATGGCGTTCTTCGCATGGTGGGTTCTCGTGATGATCTACTCGTCCCGACGACGCGCTCCACGTCGTGCCCGAGGCGCTCGCCCTGAAGGACGAGGCTCTCTATGGGGTGGTTTGGCAAACTAAGGTCGAGCGACAAAAGAAGGGAACGCGGTTCGCGGCGGCCAGAGTCTCCGTCTCCGGATCCGACTGGATGGAAGACGGATGGCACGCAGCTGCGTTCGAAATGGACGATCGCGACTACTTCATGAAAGAGCTCGAATCGGCTGAGCGATTCGCCGATCGGCCTGCCAGCTACCAACGGAGCATCCTGTGGCTGCGGTACGTGCTCACTACTGCAGCTTCGGACGATCTGAAGCGCGGGCACATCTCGCCCGAGCGGCTCAAGGAGCTCCTGAAGATCGTGCCGGAGATCACCTGGCACTCCTGCCGAGTCACGCTGCTCTCGGCGGCGGTCCAGGCGCAGGAGCCCGATAAAGAGATCGGGCTCCAAGCGAACTGGAAGGATCCGAGCCAGCTGGTCCTGAAGTACGCTCGGAGCCGCAAAGAGATCTCGATCGAGATGGTCAAGCGGCTCACGAAGAGGATAGCATCCGACTGGAAATCTCCACCGGAGTTCGAGGCCGACGATACCAATCTGGTCGACTTCGGTGATCTCGCTCTGACCTATGTCACCAAGGCTAGATCGGCTGCGGGGTCCTCAAAGGATCTGAGTCTTAAATATCATGCCATGTATATAGATGGTACGGGCACGGAGCGAACGCTCTGCGGCCGGTACGCGATCACCGAGTGCGAGGATCTCGGCGAGATTCCGCCGAGTACTCAGATGTGCTCGTTGTGTTCCGGTAAGATCTTTACGGAGCCGTGAACACAGCTGTTCGCAGTCACGATGGCCACTCGAGCTGAGCCTCTCCCTGACCGTAGCTTTTCTTTTCAGACAGCTCGTTAGGCAGCCATGGTCGATCGCACCGCATACGCGAATGAGGCGGCGACCCCGAAGCTGAACCTGCGCCAGATCTTCGGGAGACAGGGGCTAGATCCAGCCCTCTGCAGGCTCTCGGCCGACAAAGGTCTCCTCACAGTCGAGATGTTCGCAATGCTGGGGCAGGATCTCACCTCGGCGAAGGCGACAATCCGCCGGCTGTGGCAAGATGACTTGACCCAGCTCGGGGCTGATGCGGCAGCACAGGAGCTCTCCGTGATGTCCTTGGCAGCGGTGTGGCAAGCTGCTCAAGCGCTGCAAACGCAATACGCCTCTCGGCGAGCTCGTATGGAGGAAGACCCGAACAAGATCCCGGAGCTCTCCCAAGAGGACCACGCGGAGTTTCGCGATCGCTTCGTGAGGGTTCACCCCGACGTCATCCTGATCGACGCCAAAGAGCCGCATAAGAAGTTCGTCGAACGGCTGTCCCGCGATTTCCTGATCCATGGGATAGTTCCATTCTACGAGCCGGCCGAGATCAGGACCCGCTCGGATGTTATAGTGGTCAAGTCTGGACTTTCTCGGAACGCCGAAGATCTCCTGTCCATCTCTAAGGCTGATCAACCCGAGCCGGTCACCGATGTCACGACTCTGTTCAACCGTCTGCATGCTTTCTTCATGGCGCTCGAATACCTCAACATTTGCGCGTTCTCACGCGCCGAGGGCCCGCTGAAGTACTTGCAGGAATTGGAGCAGTTCCGCTCGGAATGTCCCGGCTTGCCATTCCTCATGGCGGCGGACCGAGCTATCCGGAAGAAGATCTTTCGCCTGCTGTCTGAACAGAGAGCGACGTACATCTCGTTCTCGCAGGCCCTGGTCGAGGTGCTCACCAACCACAAATATTTGTGGAACGATGCTCGCACTTCGGCGACTCTCTCGAAGATGGAACAGAACCGCCAGCAGCTCGCGAATAACCCTGATCAGGTCAAGGAGGATGAAGTTCCTCCTCCTCCCCACACCCCGTTCAAAAGGCTTCGGGGCGGAGGGAAGAAGAAGAAGCGACTGCAGACTCCTTCGAAGGACGATCCGCCGAAGAAGGTCGTTAAGGAAGATCCCAACAAGAAGCTCAAGCGGGACAATCGGATCCCAGAGAAGGAGTGGAAGCTCATCGCCGATGCGGCAAAGAAGGTGCAGGGCGCTCGCCGGTGCCACTACTTCAACTCCTCGCTCGGGTGCGTGTCTGGCGACAACTGTCGTTTCAAGCACCTGTGCATGGTCTGTGGGGAGCCGCATGCCATGATCAGCAACCACTGATCGGTTCCCAGCGAATCTGATAGTGCTCCTCACCTTACCTTGTCCGGCGCGCGTGGGGGGCTGTGATCTGGAATCCCGCGCACAAGATCTCCTGAAAAAGCGAGCTCCGCTTCTGCGTGAGGAGATCCTCGACTTGGCTACAGAGCTCCCTGTTCAGGGTCAGCATAAGGCTGCCGACGAACGAGGCGGGGCTTTCTTCGCGGGAGCCTATCGCCATGGAGGCATCACAAGACTGCGATCGTCCTGTCACTCATGGCCGTGGTGCGCATCACAAGGGCGATTCACCCGTAAATCGCTCGACACAGGCTCTGAGTGCGCTCTTCACGTTCGTACAGATTCCCTGGTGTTACTCTTTAAGATCAGGAGGAAGAGAACCTCACCGTGAATTCGGGCGAATGAGACACGATCCGTAACATTGTCTTCAAGTCGGGGGCGCGGGTTCGTTCGAAGGAGGCGGGCTGCTGGATTTGCGAGACCTGCGGGGGCTCCTGTCAGTGATGAGCAAATCGAGGTGGGACGCCTGTTCCATCCCCGGCTTCCTCACCGACTTCGTCGACAATAAGATCCTCTTCAACGCTAAGGAAGCTCTGCACGCGACCCTGCCCTGGATCGGAACTCGGGTGGTCCTCGCCGTGTACTCGGTGCAGGGGGTCGATCGGATCCCTGCCGACGAGTTCGAACAACTCCTTCAGTTGGGCTTCCAGCCGGCGCCGGTGAACACACGTGATCACGTGGATCGGTCCTGGCAAACTCTCACTTTTGCGCTCGAGACCCCGGACTCCGATCGGAAGCGGCCCCATGGCGCCCCGGTCAAAGCCGCGGAACATCGCCAACGATCGGCCGGCAAGAAGGCCGTCGCCGCGGGTTACCAGATGAAGAAGTCTGTCGTGGCTCCGCTGATCGGCACGGAGATGCACCCGGGTGAAGCGATCGCCTTCGCCTTGGAAGCTACGCACC